>JASSUY010005533.1:0-13876 GCA_032466535.1 Forpus xanthops | reverse complement strand
AAGGAAAGGAAAGGAAAGGAAAGGAAAGGAAAGGAAAGGAAAGGAAAGGAAAGGAAAGGAAAGGAAAGGGGAAAGGGAAAAGGAGAAAGAGAAAGACTGCACAAAAAAAAAAAAAAGACAAAAAAAAAAAGACACAACTGTGGCTTTCAAAAAGATGTAGCTGAGTTACAGTTGCAAAGTAGAAAATTGCTTCCTCAATCGTGTGTGAGCATACTGGTAAGCCAGCAGGTACTGGCAGCAGAAAGTTATTCAGGGTTAAGCTTTGTTAGATGCATTAATTGAAGAAAACTTTTACGTGGGTCAGCTCAGAGGGTGCATTATTTTCTACGTGCATCTCAATGCCAGAGGAAGCCCTGGTTTGCAATGGTTTATCATCACTAATGTTTCTCACACTTCTGTTCATAAGGCAATGAGTGACAGACTGCAAACATCACTAGGTCTGAGAAGTAGCATTTCCTACATTTTTTGCTGCGCTAGAGTCCCAGTAAATGTCACTTACCTGCATGCTTACTTCATCAAATATTGAGACTGACATTTTATTCAAGGTTATCCCATTTGTCAATAATGGCAAAGAAGTATATTCTATTGTGTAACAAGGAAATGAAGGAAAATAGGAACATGAAGGGAAAATCCAGGCACTGAAAATTGCACCCAGCAAAGCACAAGATACAGTGATGCTCTCCCCTATCCCTGTGCAAGAGTGTGCACTTGTAAAAAATACCTTTGTTTTCAGATTTCTTCCAGTCTCTGTGTAAATGGGTTCAGAGAAGCACAAAAAACAGCCAGTCAGATATATAGCCAGGGTCATGTCTCTTCAGAAGTTCAGGGAAAGATGTTTAGAAGAGGAGAGCAGCTTTTGCTGATGACTGAAAAAGTGGTGATGGTCCATTCAGCAACCTCAAATATATGCCCTTGTGCCTCAAAGTGCTATGAAAACAACTGGATAGGGAATACATGTTTAAACAGGGAAAAGTTATTAATGCTAAACTTCCATCAGTGTAAAACATTTAGTATTAATAACTTCACTTCATATTTAGCGTTGCATAACAATACTAGCTGGATACACTCATGCTGTGATAAGCAACAGGCTCCTTCACCCTGGAGACAATACAATCAAAACTGAGAAAAGAAGAAAAAAAGATAATGTACAGAAAGATTTAAATAAATGTCCAAGGTCACAAAGACTGTCTGCCAAAGAGCCTGGAGCTGAACCCAGAGATGTGGAGTGACACCAGCAACTGATACTATTTTAACATACCTAAAGCAGACAGATCTGAGGTGGCGTAGCAAAGAGAGGCGCATTACAGATCTAACTTCCATCTGAGGATGTTATCCTTAGGTAAACAAAATCCACCAGCAGAGCAGGGCCTGATCCATCTGCAGTTTAGAAGACTCATCCATCATAGCTACACAGTGAATGCTGAAAGAGTTAACAAGCATCCACAGTGGCATCATTTAATTTGACTCCGTTATGAATGCTACTGAGATAATGTGAAAGTAGATGAACATTGCAGCAATATTAACATGTAGTGATGTTAATGTCTATTAACCTAAAAATGTTTGAGGATCATTCAGGAATAAACACAGCCGGGTATCCCGCAAAATCTTTTTCTCTGTCAAAGCCTTGCCTCAATTGATTGCCACCATGAGTGTCACTGACACCACTGTTACTGGTTTTGTCCCTGAATGTCTAAGTATTTTAAATATCCGGTGAGATAAGGACACTTCTTTATTTATGTGATGGCAAAGAAAAGACAGGAAGGAAGTGGCACTGCTTATCTGCTTTTTTTGTGGTTGGAGTATTAGCAGGTTATCAGTATCTCTAAACTCTAAAGCAATTTGATTTTGAAAATAGCTTCATTGCTGCCCTTTTCAACTTATTTCTCAGAAGATTTGGAGTCACATTCTCCATTGATTCTTTACCTTTGACTCTAGGCAGATTGAAGAGATACAAGGTTCAGATGCAATGCTCACTACAATCTCAAGAAAATCTCTGCACACTTTCTCCATCAAGGCTTTGTTTTGATCAGTGTCTTAGCCCATTTATGATCTACTCAACAAGCTATATACATAAAAGTGATAGGATTTTTAGTACACTTGTGGAACTATCCAGGGGCCTATTGTTGAGGTTCAACAATCATCTGACACCTAAACTCAATCATAAATGCGAATAAAACTTATAGACAACAAATTCATCTGTATTCTGTCTCCCATGCTGTGAGCAACTTAAACTATTTCTTTTTCATTGACTGATTCTTTGATACATAGATATATCCAACTCTGAGCACCATATTTTAATCTGTATAAAACTAATGATTTTCAGTGTTGCTGTCCATACTTGATCACACAGAGAAGAAATTATTTAGCTGAAAAAGTTATCTTTAGACTCTATGGTCTGCATTCCTTCAGTGCTTCAAAGGAGGGCTGAGCATATACGTGCATTATTCCAAGTAGTTACACCTGAACAAGAAAGCTTTAAAATAGATCCAATGCTACTAAGTCAGTCAACAATTTGGTTAATAAATGTGTGTTACCTATAGTAAAAATGACAATATAATAATTCTTCTATTTTGAAGCACAGCTTCTGATTATGTCCCTAGTTTTATGCAGGACTTGCAACAGATTTTTTCCTTGTGAAGGAGGAAATGGCTTGTATAAGATGACTCACTTTCCTGCATACTAAAGAAAAGCATTAAATCTGGTGAGCTATGGGTCCTCGTATTGAAGCTGCTTGCATAGTTCTTTATCAGCAACACACACATAAAGGAATCTCTGTGATACTGCAACAGAGACATCTATGGAATGCACATATTTTATTTCATCATCATCACTTACCCATACAATTCATGTCTGCACGTCTCACTGCATTTCCTGTACTGAAAAAAAGGTTTCATTCACAATGGATATCCTAAGAAACTTACACCATCAACCTCTTCACTTGGACAGTGTCTTCTGACATATGGTTTCAGATAAACTGCTACAAGTTACAGCCTATACCAACATTATTTTAGATCACATAATTATGAATCACCATAAACTAAAAAAACAAACAAAGCCATTTTTGTTCAACCTAGACAGGTATTAAGGACATAACACACTTTGACAATAACTTCACTGAGATGACATATTCTTTTTCTTTGGCACCAGATTATATTTAAATCACTCGCATAAATAAATAAATAAACGAACAATAGACCAAGAAAAAATCTCATTCTCTGCAGATGTGAAACTCTGCTACTGGTATCGCCACATCAGTCAGGAGCAAACTGAAGCTTTCCAACTCAAATTGCCGGATCTGTGGTGAGTTCCCATTTTTAATGAGACATTTACTAAACTTCTGAACATATACAGAAAGCTAATTTACCTCTTGAGAGATCAGTTATGTTACCATCTCAATCTAATTAGAGCAAATTGTCTTTAAAACAATATTGATTTTAGATTAAAGCTTTCCATTGCATTACCAGTAGGCAGAGTTTCCTTTATTTAACTTTGGTGACAGATAATGTCAAATTCAACAAAATCCTATTTATTAAAGAGCACAGTCAAAGCAACTTTGACTCAAAAGAAAAAATTAGTTAAATTGTGCTAATTGTTCTATCAAGTAAATGTAATACACTCTATTACGAGAGGAAAAATATTTTGCATACTCTTCAATACTTTTTTTTCATTCATAATGTTTGAGAATGTTCCTGCTGCATGGATAAGATTTATTTGGGTTTGATTGTGCTTTCAGATCATGGTTTAACTTCCATGCTTTTTTTCATTGTTAAGTTTCATGAGCATTCTCAAAGGTAGGTAGGTTTACCAATCTGGTGTAGTATACACTTACATATATTTTCTTTTGTCCAAAAATGTACTTTTGCAAAAGGGAATGAGTACTGAAAGGGACAGGCTAAAATAGAAGATCTTCCAGAAAAGGAACCCTTCAGTCAGCCAGAGAACATGAAATTTGGAAAGTTAATGTTTGGCACATTTTTGACTAGAAACTGAAGTGCTTCTTCCTCACTACTTCAAAGCAATGAGAGAAATTGCTTCAGTGCACCAGGAGAAGAACCATGGAACTATTCCTACTTTCATCTTCAAAAGTACATCAGAGAAGTGTGAATGGGAAACTGAAGTCTGGAGCTAGGCTGAGAGCACTTATTCACACCAGATATATGCCAAAATATTGCAGGTGATCAGCTTAGATACATGTCCACAATTGTAAATAAACCTTCATTTGTAAAATCTAAATTATAAATAAGCCCTGCTCTTGCAGATTCAGTAGCTGACAAGCCAGGCTGTGAAAGCTCATTAAAATGTGACAGCATTATGACCATTACGTATGCAACTTCCTCTAGACCCATGTGCAAGACAAGGAGGGTGAGGAAGTCACAAAAAAAACCCACAAATATGGGGAAAATGAGATATTTGGGAAAAGGGCTAGCAGTAAAGAGGGAATAGTATTTGTCTTCTCTCTAACCATATATTATTTTAGCATTACCAGAGAAACCAAGACAAAGAGAAGCAGTTTTCAGATGTTCACAAGATGCCCAATCTTGAAGCTGTTTTGTACATTCAAAACATGTCTACACCTCCAGCTACACTCATCATAGTAGACTGCAATAGCTCCACTTTTTCGGGTAACGAGTAAATTCCAGTTATTTTGGTAACAGTACTTTCAGTTCATCATGGTAACTATCCACATTTACTTGCCACAACCTGTATGAATGATGGAGAATGTTGACACTTTTACATTTATGATCATTTTGGGTGTTGTTTTCTTGGCAATATAGGAACTTACTGTAATAAAAGCAGTCAGTGTGTATTAGACGTTTTTATTCAGTAGAGTTTAGTGGGTGTCTAGTTCCCCAGGAAGGATGTGGAAAGCTATACCTGCCTCCAATGAACACATTCAGATTCCCTCTTCTTGCTGAGACAATACATTTTTCATTCATTAAAAAAAAAAAAAAAAGACACAAAGGTTTTTTTTTTTTTTATATATTTTTACATGCCTATACACCTCTATGGGTTACACAAAAACACTTCATGTGACTAAACCACATGCCACTGCAGTACAAACAGGAGCATGACCATAAATATGTAATCAGTGCTTGGGACTCAGATGGAGACCTGCATTGCTAGCACAGCTATGCTGTACCTGGAGGCACAAACAAGAGTTATCACATTTAAAGTCCTTCCAGTAAACCAGTCTGATTATTGTTAGTCCTCAATCTCAATGGCTTCATCTCCTCCTCCGTGCATACTTAACGGCTTCATTGAGATAAGACAATTTTGAAGGCCATTAATCCTCTGAAGTTTACCTTCTCATCCATTTAAAAAAAAATAATAGAAGAAATAATCCAGAGGTGTATTCCTCATTCTTGACAGAATCAAATATTTGATTATGATCCTGCTATTTAATTAGGATGGCTTAGCATTATTTTATGTTTAAAAAAAAAAGAATCACACGAAGTCCAAACAGTGTTATTAAAATTGTACTATGCTGCAAATAGAAAATAATAGAAGATCCTGTAAAAGCAAAACCCTTGCCTGGACCTGGAAATCTGTTTCTGTGTTTGCCATCTTACATCCTGAATGTCTATCTGAGCCACCCATGTTCCCCACTCCTGCAGTATTAATAACAACTAAGATTTAAAAATCTAGCCCTTAAATACTCAATCTACCATAGGCTGTAACTTCTCCCAAGCCCAGTATATTTTTTAGGATTTCCATAACATGTTGCCAGACGTTGATTTTCAGCAACAGGCCTAAATAATTCCTAAGAGTTTTTACTAAATAATAGCTGAGTTAGCACACAAAAATCCAGAAAAATTAAGTATATGTTCTGTATCCTCAGTAAGCTCTACTTCTGCTTATCACTTCCAAATGATAAGCAGACATGCTTATGCAGGCAATACTTCCTTGAGGGTAGGAGGAAAACACCACCTGCAACATGTTCAAACCAACTCCTGTCCTGTTCTGGGAGTGACCACTGGGACCAAGACTACTGTGGCTTCTAAGTTCAATTATTTCACTCTTCAGCTTTTCACTGTGTAGACTTGTTAAGAAGATGTTGCTGCAGCAAAGATAAGAGATCAGCCTGCAACAAGACTGTTGGGTGTTCATCCCAATTGTTTATTCTGGTGAAGCTAAAGGAGTTTAACTCTGGGCTGGATCCCCATCCCCACAGACTGAAGAAGAGCTGATGGCTCACTGGGCTGTTGTCCTTCCAGCATCTTAGGTGAGAAACTACCTGTTGCTCCTAAAAATAAAATGCACGTGTGTGAGAAATGAATCAATCACTTGACTTGGATCAGGATATCCACTGAAAGTGATCAAGACCACATGACCAAGAAACACTCAAAAAAAAATTAAACAGATCAGTTTACAAACCACTAAAGCATGACATTTTATAAAGGTTCTTCAAAAAACTTCATTGCAAACAAGTGAAAAGTCACTAGTGTCTCACAAAACAATAAGTGGAGAAAGTAATTTAGATTTCTAAATATTATTTTATCACAACATTTAATATTTGAATACTGGATACATACATAATGTCTGAATATAATATACTGTTATACTTAGCTAGGAAAAGAGTCTTGCAGAGCCAAGAAACTTCCCTGTTGATAGACTGCAGATCAGACATAAACAGACTACATCATATTAATTCTTTCAAGAGTTATACTATCTACTCACTGCAATTCCTCTACTAGAAATAATTGCAGGCATTCTAGTGTCGATACAATTACTTTTAAGTTGTCAAAAGAGAATTTTTTTTTTATTTTAAAGTTCTTTGTAGTCATTATGCCAGTTTTTCAACACTTTATTTCCTTCCAAATCTTCCAAAATGCAAAGAAGAAATGCAAGAGGAATCCTTCAGATTCATTTGCAAAGCAGATGATATACATACAATAAAGCTTATTTTCATAAACATCTAGATTTCTAAAAATGGTATTGATCACTTCATATGAAAAAATAAGAAACCTTAAAACAGATTTTAGCATCAATCTTTTCCGTTTCGGTAGCAGCTGTTTCTGCCCTAAACATACACACGAGTGAACTTCTGGACCAGTAGTTGCTGGATATTGTTTTCAGAAAGACTGAACTACACTAAATCTCATTGACTTTCAGTTTTGCTCAACATGGCATGCTCCCTGAACAGTAAGTGACAGCTGTGTCTATTGTCCACAGTAGGACTTAAAAGGCATCACTGCCTTTTTGACAGGATTCATTTTCCACCTAAAATGTTCTGTCAGACAGAAGTTGGCAGAATTGCCATAAAAATTCCTTCTTCTTGGATCACAACTGTTAAAATAGAGCTTTTAGAAAGACATCTGAAGGGCTTCTGGACCTGGTATGCTACCCTGCATCCAAGAAAATCAATGTATGTTACTTGCTGATGTATTCAAGAAGAATTCAAAGGTTTGAACTTCTTCCTGAAAAAAAGACAACTAACCTGCTGTCTTTTGTACTGTCATTTGGACATGCAGAAATAAGTCGATTTTTTTTTTATTTGCATGATTCTCTTTAACTTTGTTCTGAAATAATGTCTGTTTCTGGAAAGACGAGGCATTTCCATGCCTATTACCCACATAGCAAAGTTTGGCCTTATTGTGCAAGGAAAAGGAAGGTGAGAAGGGAGTCTAAATTTTCTTGGGCTAAATGACCATTGGCTCCATTGTACAAGCACAGAAAAAAAGCCACAGGGAGCAGCCAGGTGTGACTCCCCAGGATGGGTCAGGCGGAGGTTAGGGCTGCAGCAGGGCTGTTTTCCTTCCTGATGCTGACAGCAAAACAACATGTAGCACATCAAACCTCCCAGTGTTCCTGGCACAAGCAGTAACTAGGTCATCGTTGCCAGCTTTATGTCCATATTGAGACCTCCTATAAAGGCAAAATACTTAGGAAATCACACAGTGAAGTTAATGAATTCAACTTTGAAAGGTAAAATTGTGCAACCATGTTAGTTTTCACTACAAGTAACCTGTACTGTAACCCTCAAATCTTGTGCGCTAACTTATGTGTGCAGAGCAGCCAGGTCTCCAAGGAAAATGGTCAATCCTCTAAAAAAATACACAGAAGAAATGGCACTTGGCAACTGATCTCTCTATAAAGGTTTTCTTTCAAGTTGGATCTTTTAAGTTTGGTGGGCAAATAATGGTTGCACCATGGAGACAGTTTCTACAAGTTACCACAAGGTAGTAAGGAAGAAGGCAAAAGTCTGTAATATTCAGGGAATGCCTCCCTCTCCTAATCAGGGAAAGCTGAAAGACCAAATACTTGCTCAGTATTAGTTGTTACTAGGTTTGCTTTTTAGTTCAGTTCAGTAAATTGGCTCACTCCCTTGTTACTAAAGCAGATTATTGTTAATGTGCTTCTTGGTCAACAGCACCTCTTGATAACATTTAAATTAAAATTATTTAACTCATTTACTTTTGGGGGTCTAATGTGAGACACTTCAGAACACTGACAGATGTCAGATGACATTTTCCTCAATCTGTATAAAATTATTCTGAAATGGTCGCAAAGAGTGCAACCTTTCCTTAATGCCACATTTACCACTTTGATACTCCACCAGTAGTACCAAAATCATGCTTTCCCTCTGAGAGGGGACTTCAAGTTGGCAGATCAGGCTGCTGTTGCCTACGCTCACCTTCATCGCAGCAGGAGCCCTCTTGTTTGCTGGTTATGCCAGGCTGCTCCGTGACTCTGGCTCCAGACAGGAGAGGAGCAACACCAGGAACCAAGGGACACATCCTTGCTCCTTGCTCATCCCTGAAGGAGACTTGTGATCCCAGCTCATACTGAGGCATTTCTGGCCAGACTGGGCAGTGCAACATATGACAGACACAGGTGGATGTGCCTGCCGATTGGGAATATCATTGCTGCGCTGTGCACGATAGACACAGATGTGTGAAAAAGAAAAGAAATAAAAATACTAATGCAAAGCAAATGCAGCCAGGATTGCTAATCTTTTCTATCCTAAGAGTTCCAATGGGAGCTCCGTCTATTGAGCCAGAGCTCCTGATGGGACCACCACTGCAAGACATTCATACAGAGACCTGAATGCACTCGAATCATGACGCTGTATTTAGGAACAGGAGTGATATTGTCCCACTTCTACATTAAGGAAACCAAAGCACAGGGACTAGTTCAAAGACACAAAAAGACTTCCTGGGAAAAAGCAGCAAAAGGATATGAGTTTTTCATGTTTCAGGCTGCCACATAAATCACTGCATCAATTTCCCCCTGACATTAATGCTAAGTAGTCAGATTCACTGTTTTAGATCTCATACCATACATCCTTCTTGTAAATACACATCTAATTCCTAGCAAAGATAGATTGTCCCCTCTGGCCCTATCTGCAAAATGGGGAATATTCTTTCCCTTTTGAAGCAGTCAAGCCACACTAAGAAATGATTAAAAACCCATGGAGATCAACCTGCTTTTTTTAGTCTTGGCATCCCCAAACTATTATAAATATTTTCCTACACTGTTGCCATTACAAGAGTTCTGTAACAAACTATTTGTTCGTCAGGGAGCTATCTTGTAAGCTGTAAAGATAAGAGCTTTATTTCAAAGGGAGGGAAAACATTATAGCATTTCATCTTATGTGCATTTGTTGTGGTTTAACTCCAGCTGGCGACTAAGCACCATGCATCCACTTGCTCACTCCTTCCCCCAAGGGATGAGGGAGGGAATTTGGAAGAGTAAAAGTGAGAAAACTTGTGGGTTAAGATAAAGACAGTTTAATAGGTAAAGCAAGCAGAGCAAAGCAAGGACTTCATTCACCATTTATCATCAGCAGGCAGGTGCTTGGCCATCTCCAGGAAAGCAGGGCTCCATTACTTTTGAGGGTTACCTGTGAAGACAAACACCATCACTCTGAACATTTGTTTCTTTCTGCTCCCCCCACCTTTATTCTGCTGAGCATGATGCCATATCATCTGGAAAAATATCTCTTTGGCCAGCTGGGGTCAGCTGTCCAGGCTGTATTCCCTCCCAATTCCTTGTGCAACCCCAGCCTACTCATTGTTGGGTTCATGTGAGAGGCAGAAAAGGCCTTGACTGTGTGAACACTGCTGAGCAATAACAAAACCATCCCTGTATTACCAACACTGTTTCCAGTACAAATCCAAAATAAAGCTCATATGAATTAATTAAATGTAGAAAATTAACTCTACTCCAGCCAAAACCAGCACAGTGTTTACTTGAATTTATAACTCATGAAAGAAGTTACAGGATCTTACTATCAGGCACTGATGCAACAAAGTGATGCAACAGAATTTAGACATTTTAGGTATCTCTAGAAAGAGATGTAGCCTCTATTCTGTGCACACATATCCATCAATCAGAGAAGCTACTCTGCTTCAGTGCCTATACATTTTCTCTCTACTGCAGCCCTCTATTTGTGCAGGTGATTATCTTTATAATTTTCTGTTGTAGACACATGTCCACTTAGAAATGTCTAAGCCACAAAACACCTGTCAGGCAGTAGCAACTTCTGGTCACTCTGAACCAGGGTTAGAGTTGACCTAACAGTGACATGGAGGTGAGAGATTTGGTATCATCCGATTAATTTTTTGAGCCATGTGGTTCCAAAAATGTAATTTAACAGTGAGACATCACATCCAAGAATTTATAAAGTTCAAGACTAGGACTGTCGTCTGAATGATAGATACAATTCTATCAGCTTCAGCAGATTATATGTTTAAAATATAGCTACCATTCTCAGTGAAGAAAAGATAACCATGTATTATTAAAGCTAATGCAATATAAAAAAAAAATGCTCATATAGAAGTGAAATCTCAACCAAATGTTAGATCTGATTTCTAAATAATTAACACATGTAAATCAAGATCAAAATACCAATGCAAGGTAAGGAATTTAGTAAGAACATCTGTACAAATCTCCATCAGAGTGATTCACTTTTCACACACAAGGTAGAAAATATCTTCTCATGTATTGCACTATGGCATGCAGTGCCATGAACAGCAGCAGTGCTTGACAGTCTTCTAAAATGGAAGCAAAGGATTTAATGGGTTGTTTCCATCAATCTCACTGCTCTAATTGCTGAGTGTTCCACAAACAACTTAATTAGAGCAATTCCTGCTAGGACAGTCCTTTCAGCCCTTCCTTCTTCCATCCCTCTTTATGCCTGTTCACCAGATTGGGAAATTGAGACCGGTCACCTAGCAAGACTTGATGAAGATCATACAAAAAATCACTAGCAGAGGTCTAAGCTGACAGACTTCCTTCAGCTCCAGGTTTGCACACTCGCTGCATGACCATGTGACTTCTCATTTTCATTCTATAATGTACACCTTGTTTTTATGATACATTCTAATGAGTTTGGAAGCTTGGATTTCAGATGGAGTAGGCAGTCTTTGCAGTCATTTGGAACCTCTATTAAAGTTAATACACATCTAGGAAATGGGAGGCTATGATCCAGATTTGGCTACTGATACAGTACTTTAATATTATTCAAGATTTTATTTGAAATTTTAGTGAAATAGTCATTCATATCCTGATCCTAATATAAAATTCCTTATTATGTAGTTGCACTGATTTTCAGACTTGCAGTTCTAAAGTAGGGCAAATGTTAGGTTTAAGTACCCTGAAAATGTCTTTCTAGAAGATAGTAATCAGTCAAATGTAAAATTGAGTTTGAAAGGTAACACATCTGTATGGATCAGCGCAATTTTGAAGACTAAATTATGCCTAATTAGCTAGGCTGAGATAGTAGCTTTTTTTCCCCACCTTCTCCACCTCATATTTCATTTCATTGTTAAAAGTCATAATCTATACATTAACCATCTCTCCACCTGAAATGTGGGGGAGTGCTGCTTGTAGAAGGCTGCAAAACCAGACCTAAGATATCAGTCTGTGCAGTTCCTCGCAGCTAAGAAATATGTCAAATGCTGCTCTCTGTTGTATCTCATCCCTGACATCGGCTTTCAAGGAAGAATTCAGCCTGAAAACCCCTTTGAAATGGAACAGAATCTTTGAAGACAGCATCAGAACAAAATCACGTTCCACACTTCACATCTGTCTGTACACTTGGCAGATGCCACACACCAATAATTTAAATTAAGGCATTTTTCATTCTCAGGCATTGTGATAATTCCAGGGCATTTCCTCCATCATATTTGTAACCTATTCATTATGCCATTTTACTGCATAATGAAGACAAATGCCAACAGTTTAGCAACAGATTTGGATAATGACAAGATGTACAGTAACACAGAATAATGTGACCAGGCCTGCAAGTTCTAATTGAATATTTTTCTGATCCCACTTCCATTAATCTTTCTTCCTGTTTAATTTTTCTTGCCATTTCGTACGTCACCTGCCCCTTTTACTCCTTTCTTCCTCAAACCACTAGCTGAAAGCATTTTCAAGAAATAGATTCTGCCTCCATTGTGGAGTCAGGCTTTCTCCTTATCAATATACACAGCTCACTTGCCGATAAAACATTGAGTTTCTGATGGAGAGAACAGTGCACATCCCAGGCATGGTACTTAATTGGTATGCTGGCCCATGCAAAGCTATCTGATTGCATTCGGTAACTGGCAGGGACAGAAAGCATTTCCAGGGGAAATAATATCTAGCTGTGAATGTTGAATATGTGTGTAAGAACTGAAGAGTAAACACCAGCCTTAATTTTAATATCTCACATTATGCAAAACTTAAAAAAGATGAGTGCTCTGATATTCAAGCAGAACCCTGCAGGACAGGAATGTTATCATAAGAATATTATAGAAACCAATGTAAGATATCCAGCTGCTGTGAGAGTTTTGGGGCATCAAATGCTTTTGAATCACCATTTTCCTTCCACAAATGGAAGTATTTACCTATTAACAGCAGCAAAACGGTATTATTTCACTAGTCTGCATGACCGCAAGCAACATTGCCTTTCAGTTTAGGCTTTGATATGTTAGCACTTAATGTCCCAAACAGCCCTTAAAAGCTCCAAGGTAAAAATGTAAAACCACAAACTAGCCCTAAATGGTCATTTAAAAAATGATCATCCCAAAGCTCAGAAGTGCCTTTATCTGTTTATGAGGCATTCCAGTTAAAATAGTTACACTAGAAATGCGGGCAGTATGATACCTGTTTAATTTTATAGTGGTTTTCTCTCTCTCACCAATGAGAAAAGGTGGCTGGGACTGCAGCAAGAGCCAAATCCTGTTTGCCTTATTCACACTACCACTCACACTGACTACAGCAGGACTGTGAAAGGAATTTGGCCTGAATTCTTACTTTGTCAATTATCTTTACAAGCCAGTTTCTCTTTTCGTCCTAGTCTCT
Source organism: Forpus xanthops (assembly GCA_032466535.1). Taxonomy (NCBI): domain Eukaryota; kingdom Metazoa; phylum Chordata; class Aves; order Psittaciformes; family Psittacidae; genus Forpus; species Forpus xanthops. Next base: position 583 of record JASSUY010005533.1, on the reverse strand, counting down.
AGTCAAACTGTTACTCATATACTTCCAGATGAAATATGTGACAGACAACAGCAAAGATGTGAAAGTAGCAAAAAGAAACATCAATTCAGATCAGTGGGACCAGATTAAAAACAAAATCTTGACAAAACAAAGACTTGCTGGCATAACTTTTCGGGAATTGGTCAAGGAAGATTTACACAGAACTGTTTAGACAATACCTAACTAGGATTTGCATCTACTTTCCCAGGAATGAAAATGCAGACAAGAATTTGTGATATTTAGTGAGACAATTTGTGTGCAAATCTTGACCTTCATAAAGATGTTCAAACAATAGAATCATAGAAACATAGAATAGTTATGGTTGGAAAGGACCTTAAGATCATCTAGTTTCAGCCCCCCGCCATAGGGAGGGACACCTCTCACTAAACCATGCCACCCAAGGCTATGTCCAACCCAGCCTTGAACACTGCCAGGGATGGAACATTCACAACTTCCCTGACAACCCATTCCAGTGCCTCACCAGTCTCACAGTAAAGAATTTCTTCCTCAGATCCAATCTAAACTTCCACTCTTTAAGTTTGAACCCATTACCCCTTGTCCTCTC
>JASSUY010005532.1:43227-54950 GCA_032466535.1 Forpus xanthops | reverse complement strand
GGTTGGGGGAGTTCAACTCCAGTTCAAAAACTTACAGCATATTCCACTTGCAGCAAGACACTTCTTCAGGAAATCCACCAAATCTGTGAGCCGGATGTGTGGAACCATAGCTTCATGTTTGCAGGTCTCACCTCAGTACAAACATGCTCTTCACTCTCTTAGAAAGGGATTCCCTCCTACCCTATAACTGTTGGAAACAGTAGTGTTCAGTGATTATTGTTGATCTTATATGGAAGTACTGTGTGATAAGCACCATGCAATCTTCTTGCAGGTAAGCTCCCACACTCAGCAGCTTACCAGCTAAAGGCCAGGACTGACCTGGCTGAATTACATCAAATTGTTGGCCTAAGTATAACTTCAGGATCGTCCATAGTCTTATCATCTGTATTTCTCTTATATTGAATGGAAAGAGACTAGGAGGTCAAAGAGACATGTGTTTGTCTTAACTCGTTGATGGTTTAGAACAGATGTCCCAAATGGTGGCAATTAGGTCAGCAGAGTGTCTCTAAGGGAAAAGACACAAGAGATAAGCAACAACAAAAGAGGCAACAACACAATGTCTGGAAACTAATTGGTCTTACATACAATCAGCATATTTATGCAGTTGGTAACCCAAGTCACAGCAATTCCTGTTCTGATCCCACTAGATAAATAATAACCAGTGAATACTTGAGCATCTAAATCTTAGTATTTATTTAAATCTAGAAAATGTAAGTCAGACATGAAGCCATCAGTCCATCACCTCCCTTCCCATGGGTGCCGTCAAAATATACATGTAGCATCAACAGAACCTTAGACAAACCAGTAATACAAATAGATAACCACTAAACAAATCATGATTCAGAGTATCAATTAACCAACAAAACTTATTCTCATTGCAATTCCAGCATGCGTTCAAGTTCTCAGTTAATAAAAGCCTCCTTGTGGCAGTTAGTAGAGAGACAGAGTCGCTGACTCCCTCAGGCTGTCAGGGTAAATAGGAAATGGAAAAGTCATTAGACTTCAGTTTTACATGATCACAGAAACGTAAAGGGGGGATTTTCAAAGGTAATTCTGAGTGAAAGTTGATTAGAGCCCAGCATCTAATTGCCGTTCATGCCCTACAGCTAAATTTGCCCTAAAGTTACTTGCCCAAAGTCACAAAGTCTAGGGGGCAGTGAAATATCATCAATGTCCATCTGCTCAAGTTAATGCAGAAGGCTGAGGCCTTGTTTTACATTGTTGATGTTGGAGAAATTAATGGAAGAGAACAGAGATGCCAATTCAGACCCATTTTTTTTGTCTTCACTGCCTACCTGCTTTCTAAAGAACATGCACTGCATGCAATGCCTTTGTGTAACACAAAGATGGGCTTGTTTAACTCAGACTAAGGCATAGCACACACATTGCTTCTATCAAAAAATAATACATCAGGAACCCATTCTTAACTGAGCAGGAGCAAAACTGGCCCTCCTTCCAGCAATGAATGATTTTTCTGAATATGCCACCTAAACACTATTTAGAAAGTTATGCATTATTCTTTCATCCTTAGGGATGAAAGAAGCAATGGATGTGCAATACCTAGATGTTAATTTGCAATGATTTCTTCCACCAAAATTCAGTGACTCTTGATAGCCCAGCCTTGTTTTCCTTTGGGCAGTGGGTTCTGGATGGAAGGGGACTAAGGTTCATAGGCCATCCCACCCAACTGCTGCCACCAAGATGACAGGTTCTAGCACATTTGAGCTGGCTGTTTCCTGGGGTTACTCAATTTTCTTTAATTCTTTCCATTAAAAAAAATCATGAGACCATGTTCCCTGCCTCTTCCCTTGTTGCATAAACCGAATTAATAAATCACTTGTCTCAGGGTCCCAGAACAGAAATACAGGCAGCCTGGCTGCCTGACAGGGGGTATGAATCATACTGGTGCCAAAGACGCTCTTTACTTCTCAAGCCACAACATCATAGCCACAGAGGCATCCAGCAGGACAGCAAAGAGACCATTGGGATGTGACAGGCTTCACTTGCTGCCTTCCAAGGGCTTCCTTGCTTCCCCCCAATTGTAGCATTCATTGCCTCCAAATGGGATAAGAAAGATAACTGCTCATGAGACACATGGCCTCAGTCTAGACAGAAGGATTTAATTGGCACTGTAATGTCTCTTTATGAGTCCAAGGGAAGCTAGGAACTAAATCGATAGTTACGGAGGTGGACGGTAGAAAGTGGGAGCAGCACAATGCCATTGTCAAGCACTGCCCAAATCCTGGTGCCAGCAGCAGCCCCTGCAAGGCTCACTGCATTTAACACTCATCTCATTTGGATAAGATTAGGACTCACAGGGGTAAAATAATTCACAAGAACTGATCTCTCTGTGATACTAGAGACATTGATAAACCTGGAAGGCATAAAACAGTGCCAGCCTAGTAGAAGTGTTCCAGCCCTGCTGGAGGGCAACTCCCTTCACTGGACATCACTACTCACTCACTCTAACAGGGGCATGGGTTTCCCATCACAGAGAGGAGTGAGGATGTCACCATTAGGTCTTTACTGCTCTGCTTGCTTTGGAGGGGCTTCTTTCTTTCTCCTTCTTCCCTTCATCCGTATTTTACTCCAAAGATCTTCCCTTTGATTTAAGTGGGATCTGTACCCGCATTAAATCACTCTGGATGCTTTCGGTTGTTTCCTTCTAATATATTCCATCCCAGCCTTCCCCAGGTGTGTGGTCTGGATTGATAACACATATTGTAAGGAAAACACAAAGACCCCAGTAATGGGTAGATTGCTATCCCTACCTAGAACACAGACAACATCAAGTGATTATCCAAATGAATTTTGCAAAAGTCAAACCAAATTTTGAAATTGCAAGTATTAAGATTAGCTTTTAGAGAATACCCTTAACTGAAGTCCACAGTGAAGTCCACAGTCCACAAACTCAAAGCAACCTTCCAGAAACTAATGTCTTTGCCTCAGATATCCCCTGGCAAGTGAAATCATGTAGGTGAATATGCTTGACTTCCCATCACCTAGGTCTGTGTGGTGCTCACAGGAAAGTCTTTCCTAGCAGCAAGGAGACACATTTCAGTCTTGGAGAAGAACACAGTAAGAGCAGATTCTTTAGCATAAATCAGCTTCTTGCTCCATGAAAACCAACAGAGCTTCTCTGAGTTTACACTACCTTACAGCTTTAGCTGACCACCTGCTTCACCACACTAAAGCGTGAGTGATACCTTGCTGCAGGCAGAATCATTTATCCGTTAATGAACCTTTAATTTGTTGTACAGCGTTAGCAGACCTTCAGTTTAAATATGCTGCAAAAATTCAAATACTCCTTACTATACCAATCAGGCAACACACTTTACACCACGTCATAGAGCATGACAGCGGTCTGGGATGACAAGTCATACGCAGCTGCTAAGTTGTTCCTTTATGTCAAATGCACAGTTGAAATGTATCTGCCCAGCTTGCCAGCCCTTTCTCAGCATCTGTTTCTTTCTAAGTCATCTCAGGTTTTTCATCTCATCCTGAACTGCCAAGGAAGAGTGAAGCTCATATGAGCAATGCCCTGAAGTATCAGGGGCTCCATACCTGATTGTGATGTTTCCTTGCTGTGACAATAGACAATTCACTTTATGGCTCTGAAACTATTCCAATTCTCCTATTTTCATCCTCGCTTGTTTAATTAGAAAGAGAGATCAGGTACATACTAGTTTTCATGGGGCTTTATGCTGCAGCTACCAAATATTTTTTCAGTCCTAATAGTAATTTATAAAAATAAAATTATTTCAGTCATCATTCACTGCTGTAAGAATATTTTGAGGGGAAGTATATTTTTAGTAAATACAGAACTATATGCACCTTATCTTCCAACCATGTTACTCTATTCCATAAGAGAAAACTATAACTTTTTTTTAATTATGGATCTTGAGTTTTCTCCAAACAGACACAAAAGAATTATTTATTGCTTTCATATTCCTAAATAGCAGGTAAGAATTTCCAGTCTATTGGTATAACAACATTTTCAATTTCATAACACATTAAGGAGAGTGAATGATTCTGTGAGAACTTTTATCATCCATAGACTGAGCTGGAAAATGCAAAGCTGCTTGAGGAACTCTGCTTTGAAGTTTAGGTTCTTTGAATGCCTAGCTTTGATTTGAGGGGCATACTAATACCCAGGTTATATATTAAGTTCTTTCTAATTAGAATTAGGTATGATGCCATCCAGAGCCAATGATTTTGTTGCCCTGTGGAAAGCAACAACTTTAGCTCAGGGTGGAAAGACACCTGTTAAGTAGTGTATGGGCAAGTAAATCCTAAATCAAGCTTCCACTCCAAATAAATTACAGCTCCAGAGACTTATGAAAGGAAGTACCCACAGCAACTAACTCTGCTTACACACTGCATGAAGAATACCCTCTACTAAGGGAGCAGCATTATCAAAGGGTCTGTAACCCCAGGCCGGGATGAATGCTTCCTTTCCCTGTTCCATCTCTGCCACTCTCATCTCCAGTGTGTCTAAAACAGCTCTTAGGACTGTACAGGGGTAATAGCTCCTAGTGACTGCCATCCTACTCATCTTTCTGATGAGAAACTAAATTGAAGCAATGAGTACAGAAAAACATAGCATATTTCACAAGAGGAGAGTCATGTTAACACTATTCTTCTGGCCATCTTCCAGCATGGGTAATTATACTTCTACCTAGGTAAAATTCCCTCTGCTCTACAGTTTTAATTGGACGGTAGTTTGTTTTGTGCTTGTCTGAAATCCCAGATTGGGGTCAACCCCCCACTGGTTAATTCAGCGGCCCGATTTTCAGTAAAGCTACACAGGCATTTCAGAAAAAAATACCTGATTTTGTTTTTAGGCTTAGGAGGCATCATACCAAATAGCCTGATCTGGCAGAGCCCAAAGCAAAGAAATTCTCCTCTGCTTAAAGGCCCTAATATCAAGGATCCCTGTGTGGAAATCCTACCCTGAATGGCTTGCTGAAGGTCAGCATCCTCTCAGCTCTGCTTTGCAGTTGCAAAGGGAGTACTAAGGCAAAATTTCCACCTCAAGCAATCCCATTCAAGTGGTGACACCTAGGAAGGTAGTCTAATTGCCCCAACAAGATGCAACCAGTGGCACCTATCCACTTAAATGTCAGCCTCAGCCGATGTGTATGGCTGACATTTTGGAAGGTATTTAACAGGATCTGCATTTTCAGATTTCTTATATTCAGTGCACCTTTAACAGAATAAGATTCTTTAAAATATATTTTTGGCCCAAAACCTTTAACTGGCTCCATTTGAGCTAACCAAGGTATAAAAGTCCACCTGTGTAAAGAGACACCCTTGCAGTAAAGTTCTTAACTGTATGCTTGCCTCCATATGTATGCACAAGTACATGGTACTTAACTGTATGCTTACTTCCAATGGACTTTCACCAAGCTTGAAGTGAAACATGGCTTAATGGCTTTGTCAAATTAGTCCCAGACTCAGCCATTTTGCAAGAAAAAGATGTGTAACAAATTGTAAAGATCAGTAGCCTGTTGAGTCAGAGAAAATTTAAAAGGGTGACAGGAAAAGAAAATTCAGACATATATTTTGCAAGGAAACATCTTCACAAAACATTTCCTACAAATATTGTTCTAGAAAGAAACAACTTTCCCTGAGGCCATGCAGTATTATTTGCTCTCCTGAAAGGCTTTTGCTTAATTTGTGTATACACTCCATTTGGAAGGCCATAACTAATGGGAAACAGTCCCAACAACCAGGCAAAATATTTGTTTTCCTTCGCCTTTAAATTAAATATCAATGGATGGATATTTTATTTTTAGTTGAATATGAAATTTCACAAGTGACCTGTCAAGCTCCCGTTTTCAAGAATGACTTTATTTCACACATCAAGACAGGCTGGGAAATTAGTTTTTCCCACAGAGGACTCTGATTAGGGATTACAAAGTGAGTGTGGCACAGAGTGATTTTTCCTCCATATTTTCCCTTGCCCTGCCAACCTAGAGATCATGTGACTCTGCAGACTAAGGGGAGCAATTCATTACCGCACATGAGAGTGGGATAGGAAGCGAGATAGTTGTGTTAAGTAGACTTGCTGGCCCAGGAGAGAATACGGAAAGCATAATAATACTCAGCCCTTCTATTATTCTTTTCATCAGTAGATATCAAAGCACTTGAAAAAGGATGTTGATCTGATGGGAAAGGAGATAAATGCCAATTCCAAATAACCTATTGCACAGGTACCAGCAGGAATGCTCACTTCCATGATACTCTCTTTAAACTGTAGATCTGCAGGGTAAAGAAATAAACAGGTCCTTTCCTCAATAAAACACAGCATTAACAAACAAATCTCAAAGTACATTTTAAATATCATTGACTTACCCACTGTAACTCTCTTGGGGGCTGGCAAAATATAAGGTCCAGTCTAACAACTGGAGAGAGCAAAAGGGAGGTTATGTATTACTAATAAATGATGGAGCAAACAGGACCTGTTGCCTTTGTCAGCAGACTATTGGTGATTTACACCATGGTTTAACTGCTTATAGAAACAATAAATAGTCCAGATGAATGACTCTGCAGTTCTCACCCCATAGAAAGTCTGTCCCACTCTGGCCCATTTCTAATGCTATCCAGTGGATTAGTAAGAGTTGCTGGAGCAGAAAGTAGTCTTGTTCTGCTGTAGGTAAACAGCACTGTTCAGTTCCTTTGCTAAAAATCCAGCACTGGGTGATCTCATAGAGTTTACTGCCTGATTTCCTTGGAGCCATGTGAGAAGGATGCACAAGAGGAACCACATACAGAAAACATCAATCCCAAGGTCAATCTTCATATTCAAGTGCAATGCAGCATCTCTACTGAATACATACCTCTAACTGCTTACATGAACATGTCATTGCAGAGAACTCTTAAAAACACATCCTTTTTCTCCTCTTTCTTTGTAGTGTGGGCTCAGACTTGCTTCTCTTTGCTAATGGCCTCTCTGCCTTGTGTATATGACAGTGATGTTCAAAGAGGTCTGAAGCCCTGCTGCGACAGGCAACCCAGCAGAAACATCTCATGAGAAGCTGTCCTCGATCCCATCAGGTCAAATGACTGCTGTGCAGTCACTGTGACTCACATCAGGAAAGAAGAACACTCCAGGGGCAAGAACTTCATGTGGCAGTCACCCGTATTTTCATGATGCCATCCACAGTAATATCTTGATTTTCAACAGTGTGAGAAAACAGCAATTTCCTGAGGCAGTTCTCTGTCACTAAGACTTCCAGGGCAAATAGGGACAGAAAGAAAAGGAAAAAGAAGAAAACACTAACTTGTATACACTTTTCAGTCCTGCTAGCTAGAGCAGGTCACTTCTTCAAAACCCATTTGAAGAGATGAATACTCACTCTATTCAGTTTCAAAATCATCCATGCTGCATTATGCCCACCATAATGCAACCTCTGCTCCGCAGCAACAGCAGCTCTGAACAGCTGAATCTGCTGGGGACCAGTGCCTCCCTCCAATACAGCTGCAAATAGGTTTAAATCATTAGATTCAGGTTACCAAACAGTCTCTTGGATCAGGGTTAATTAAATGAGTGCTGAAATCTAATTAAAGACTGGTCCAGGTGATAATTAGCAGGAAATGTATGCATTAAAATATTCATTTGTCGATGAGCTGCAATTAAGAGTGTGATTTGGGGAAGGATCAATAACTACACCATGTGATTTAAAAAAAAAAAAAAAAATTAAAAGTTGCCGAGCCTTTAGCTGAAATGCAGGAAAATTTTAACAAAGTGTTTGGGTTTTTTTCTTCGCCTCACCCTCTTTCTGTTTTTCTCCTATAATATCTTCTGAAGACTGTTTTCCACCACTGAATAGAGCATTCAACTCTTCATCCCTTTGTTTTCCTGAAGCACTTCTTTCAGCCGCTTGCTCTTCACCAGCTTGTTTGAGTGGGTTATAGATTTATTAAAAAGAGACAAACAGGTCAAAAAGGTTCTTTGCCAATGAAAATCACTTCCCACCAGAACAGCCTGCTAATCCAGCGGAACATTGCTCATTCTGTAGCCTTAGATTGTTTCAGGGTGGGTTTTTTAAGCAAGTTAATTCCTTAAGTCTTTATTCATAATTGAGGATCTGGAGAGGCTATTGAATATGCAGAGCTTGGACTTATATATATGTACAACCATAGCTGTGGTTTACTACATTATTCCCAATTTGTAGGAGAGCAACTCTGCTTTCACCAAGATGTTTTCCTGGTTACAGATACATCAGGGTGCATGTAAGCCAGTTAATAACATTCCTCCACGAGAAAAATAAGGGTCCCACAACTGACCAGCTCCTCTGGCATGGACCTGGTCTTCCTCTACCACCTCAGCCAGAGGCTGAGCTGGCAGTTTTCCCACTGACTGTATTTCCATCACCATGTCAAAAGGGATGCGCACCATGGGAGCGCAGTAATTTCAGCTGCTTTCTGTCAGTCTCCTGTCAGCTCACCTGCTCGTCTCCCCAGGGTTGGTGGCAGCCCAGCTCCCAAGGCAACTGTCTGCCTGCTGTCGGGGCTGCTGCCACGTCTCCCTGCCCTTGTACCCCACTTACCCAGGGAGACCACACTTTGGGGAATCGGCCAACCCACAAAGCTGGTGCCTTCCTTCCTAAGCAGATCTGTTTCTTTCCATCTCAGCCTCCTCTGAGAAATTCTAGAGTTGCACTTACTGACCTTTCATCTCATTTGAGGGAGAACAGAGATTTCTTTCATTCCCAAAAGGTCAATATTTTTCACAGACTTAAAGTCTGATGATCATCTGTAGTTCTCCACCTGCATTGACTGCAGACATAACCCAAACATTGTAAACCTTTCCTGGAAATATTTAGCATTAAATGTGGGCTCTTTTGTGGAAGCCTCTATTTCTTAGGGTTTATGGAAAAGAAACTCGGGTCCATCATGTACTATTTTTCCTCCTCTAGTTTAACAGTGCTGAAGAGATGCTGCTCCATGATGAGATATACACGCTGTTCAGTGTACTGAATCTTGTCTCCGAGGCTGGGCACAGATTTCTCATTGGACAAGAGGGTTTCAAAACATAGCAATATGAAGGGGTGATCCAGCTCAGGGGGTCTGGCATGGACTGAGATAACATATTCCATTAGAATAGATCAGTTCTCAAATCCTAACACATTTATTCAGCAACAGCTCCTACATTTTGCTGCACTGAGTCCAAATTCTCTAATAAGGGCTGCCAGAAGGTTGTCTATAGGTTGAATGAATAAGGAAACAACTTTTGCAGAGAGAACATTAATGACAACCTGGAAGTTCAAATTTTGGAGGAAACTAGGAACCAGGCTCTTGATCTTAGTTATTTATACTCCAGGGTCTTTTACTTCCTTCCTGATACTCTCAGCATACTGCAAAGGTCAAATTCAAAAGGCCTGAGAAGCTGCATGGAAAAGCTAAGCCTCAGATGGATCCCATGCTACTAAATCTGTGTTACACATAAGCATATGTATACCAATCTAATTCCCTTGTGTGTCTCTTTTTGTTTCACGTCCTGCAGGGAGCCTCTTCAAGCCTGGTGGTGAAGTTTGCAGACACAGACAAGGAGCGTACAATGAGACGCATGCAGCAAATGGCAGGACAAATGGGCATGTTCAACCCCATGGCCATCCAGTTTGGAGCATATGGCGCCTATGCACAGGCAGTAAGTATAGACACTGGCTCTGTGCATGTTCACGGGAATGGTGAGGTGCTGGCACTGGTTGCCTGAGGATGTTGTGAGTGCCCCATCCCTGGCAATGTCCAAGGCCAGGCTGAGCTGGTCTTGGAGCAATCTGGTGTAGTGGAAGGTGTCCCTGTCTATGGATGATCTTAAGGTCCTTTCCAACCCAAACAATGCTATGATTCTATGATTCTGTGATGCTGTGATGTTATGAATAGACCCTAGAACTGCACAAGAGCACAGGAGCAGAAGAGACAGAGATTTCTCTTTTAAATTGGTTAAATAATGAGAGAAAACTAAGCCATGCCATCAAGGCTACAGTAGGGAGTCTCACAGACAAGTCTCAGACGTGCAATAGCTAATTCTAGCAGTAACCACCCTGTGATCATGTGAACTAGCATCTATGCAAGTTGCTTCCTATGGGGCATAAGCCATTGCTGTCAAATCCAGACACAACTAGCCTTTGAAGGTTTGGATAAAACAGGCCTGGATTCAGCTTATTTTAGTTCTTTGCCCTATGTCAGCAGTGTCTGAAGAGGAAAGTAGTGGTGATCTCTGCAAGCAGACAGACACAACACTGCCAGGTGACTTTGGCTGCCTTCTCCAGAGCAGATTTGCAGGCAGTGGCAGTGAATCATGTGTCCCTCTTGCATTCTGCTAGATTTGTGCGCAGGAGGGAAATGCCATTAATCCCATTTTCCAGAGTGACACCTTCTTGAATGACAGAGACCACATGCCTTGCCTTAGGGCCAGCTGAGGAATCACACTCCAGTGTACCTGTGCTCCCTCCAGCACCCTGACTGCAAGGCTCTGCTTTCTTGCCTACATACTTCTTTCTGTTGTGTTGGCACCATAGATTTCCCATCACATCTCCATGATCTGTTTTTAACTTGAGGGGCTTGGCTGAGGGTCCTGTGCCTCACTGAACACTTTGTATAACCCAACCCTTGAATGTGCTCTGTAGAGTCATGAGGACATGCCATCGAGCACCGCAGAACTACCCCCTCTTCTCCCACCTGCATCTCCTGATGCTATTCTGCACTTTATTCTCTTCCTACTAGACATATTCATTTTTCCTTTCATTTTGCCTTATTTTTGTTCACAAGTACTTTACCTTTTCCTTTGTTCTCTGCTCCCCTCTTCACATGGCAAAGACCTGCCCTTCTCCAGCCTGGCTGGTTTTAACTGTCCTACAAGCCAGAGAAAGCTGCAGGAAGAGGATAAGAGAGGGTAAATCACAACTGAGCCCAGGTCAGTGGCCAGCATCCTGGCAGAGGGATACCGCATCTGTGCCCCCATGTAACAAAGGAATTAGCAGGATGCAACCCACAGGCAACAGAACACAACCCACAGGGAGCTCAAGACAAATATCTACAGATATTGTCAGACAGGAGATGGGTTCCAGTGTTACACTACAGGCACTGATCAGAAGAGTGGTAAAAGTGCCACTGTCCTGATGCTCTGGTCCAAAACCTTTTTGAATTATTTTTAATCAAGAGTAATTATTCTAATTTCCAACCTAGTGTAGTACTGATAGAAAAGAAGATACAGGCTGCGCCTTGCACCCTGCATCTATTTGTCACCAGGTAACACAGGACATTATGAGGTGTTTGAGTGAGGATTTATTGCTGAAGGAAGAGTGAAAGCAATTCCTGTGTCTGCTTCCACTCCACTGGAAACTAATGAATGGTTTTCCTACTGATTTCTGTGAAAGCAGAATTGGACCCATCCTCCTTTTTTTTTTTTTTTTCCTGGTAAATATACTAATAAGGAAGAAAGAATAAGTCTTAGATCTTGACCCATTGGATATGACAAGCTGGTGACATCAATTACCCTGGGGACTTCAGAGCTGTCTAAATGATGGGATCACATTTCTGTGTGGTGCGTGTACACCCCAGCATGCTCAGATGCTGTCTCTCAATCAGCCTCCCTATCTGCTTCATCTCACAGTCTCACACAAAAGAGAAGGAAGGGAGCGCTGAGGCTCTGTGATGTTCTTTCAGTCCCGATTAATCCAACCCGGACTGCTGGCTCTTAGATATCATGGTGA
>JASSUY010005532.1:25137-38412 GCA_032466535.1 Forpus xanthops | reverse complement strand
GGTAGCTCTATACTGTCAGCCCCTTCCAAGGTGACTGAGTCCCTGTCTTCCCATCACAGTGATACTGCCGCATTTGACCAAGCTGTGGCCATCAGCTGCTGGGCTGGGAAGGACCTCCCTTTTCTTCCCCATTAGAAAGTTATGAATGGGTAATGTGACTGGAAAAGGGTGGCAGGAGTAATGTCAAAGGTTGCGATGTCCAGACATGTTTGGTACATGTTTTGGACCCCTTCTGAGCCAAAGAAGCAAAGCCAGTTAGCTGGGGTACATAGCTATGTTCAGGTGTGGGATGATATAATCCTTCTAGCTCTGGAGGAGACTCTGGCTTACTCCAAGAGCTGGCTTTGAAGGCTGCAGAGGAGGTGTACATCCTCTGGGTTATAAGATGTAAAGCTCCAGCTCATTTCAACATGCAAAAGGGTTTGCCACCCCTACAGGGCATCTTGGAGTGCACATCCCTAGAGCACTAAGCATGACAGAAATGGGGTGGCTCTAGAAGAAGCAACTGAATCTTGTTTCCCAAATCACAGGTTAGGTTCTTATTTTAACTGCACTAGCTTTTTAGCACCAAGCTATACTTAACCTCTTTCCTCTAAGTTCCTAATTCAGCCTCTGTGGGAGTTAGGCTAGTTTGAAGTGTTATACCAAAACACACCAGGCTTTAGGCTGCAGACCCTGCACCTTCAGCACTAATTATGAGATTAAGATTATCTAGTTCTTCTAGTAAGGAGAGAGAAAATATATTCTTCTTTCTGAAGATTTGTGGCAGAAGTATATGAATGACATTACACTACAAAAAGGAGCAAGCATGTAGCAAGGGCATATTCTACAAACATGCATCTTCCAGTGCAAATTTATAAGCCTTCTGAGCAGCAAGAAGTCACATATTCAGGTTACCTGGTTTGCAAACCAGGAGGAGCACCTCCTGCTTTGGAGTTAACTCTGAACAGTTTAGAGATGTTTATACTGAGGAGAAGAAGTTGCATAAGCCATCAATAATATCACATGTTGATTTCCTAGTGCAAAATGGAGATTGTCTTTAGAGCACCACAATCATTTGTAGTACTGCTGGCAATGTGTTATGTTTTAGACAGAGCCCTGTTTCTCTTGCAGCACAGATGAAATACCAACAAAAAAAAAGATTAAGATTTTTCTTTTAAATGGTTGGGAAAAAAAAGTCCAAAAGTATCTGCTGAGGGCCACGTAAGGAGTAGGAATGATTTCATCTGGCTGTGTTGCCATGTGCATTGGAACTGATCACTTGGAGCTCTGAATACTCTCAATAGAGAGAAACAAAGCTGCAATTCACCTGCCCAGAGGCTTTAGCGTATAAAAGGGAGAGATGAGTTTTGACCTAGAATACTTTGCCCACTATCACATCAACCATAATAGATGTCCAGCTCAGAGAAAACCCCGTGTGTATTTAGTTACTTAATCTTGTGATGGGAAATGACAAAAGAATAGTCCCCTGCCTGTTTTAGAAGGCTTGTGGTACAAATGGCAGACTGTTATCTGACAGCGAGACTGGTCACAGCATGCTCATGACCTGCCACTTGTCACTCCATAGTTTGCAGTGGGTTTGTGCATGCAGCTCTAGTTAGCTTGGAGAAACACAAACAAAAGTCAACAAAGACCAGACTGAGCTGTTCCCAACCCTTACAAGTGTGTCCGTCTCAGTGACATGCTTCTTTAATCAGCAGCTCTAAAGAGGTCCTATAGGCTATCTTTTCTGCTATAGGCTAGCATTCCTGCAAACAGCCAGTTACTTCTTCAACTGTCCCTAAATGAAGATATCCAGTGCAGAAAATGAGGCACGGGTCCAAACCTCCAGCACTGGAGTCAATCCAGTGTTAAAGATGGATGGATTCTCCTTTCCTCATTCACCTGCCCATTGCCTCCTCTGGAGAATAAACACAAATGATGCCTAGAAACAAATGTACTCTTTAAATGGGAATAGGCATTGTGGTATAATAGAAAAGATTATCTAATCACTCCATCAGTAATTACAAAGAGCAGGATATCACTAATTAAAATGTGAAAGTGTCTTATGCAGGGTATAATAAAAAAGGGTAATTAACAATCAAAGGGAAAGCCACCACCTTGACACCAATCTGTATTAGGTTTCAAAAAATAATATTACTCAGCTCTAGTATAGCACTTTCCATCTCTACATCTGAAGGCACTCCTCTGTGGGGAACCAGGTATCCTGTGTCCTATTATACCACAGGAGAAACTAAGGCAGGTTTACACAACTTATGCACAGTTACACTGCAGATCAGTGGCAGAACATCCTTTACTTTGTTCCCTTTACCGATGGTGACAAAGAAAGATTCAGCATTAGAATAAGCACAGTGATTTCAAGGATTTGTTTCAGTGTGCATGTGTAATCTAGATAATATTTCCACATTAAAACGAACGTAGGGAACAGTTTGTTCCTTCCCATGACTTTTGAGGGCTGTTTAAAGCTGAGAAGCATGTCCTGTGTGCTTAAACAGCATCAAGGGATGATTTCCTGATGGGAGAGAGTGAAACCACAGAGAGCACAAAAACAGTTACTACATTTCTGGAGATAGCAGAGACATAAAATCATAGAATCACAGAATCATTTACGTTGGAAAAGACCTCTGATATCATCAAGTCCAACCATTAACCCAGCACTGCCAAAAGTCACCTCTAAAATCACTGCAAAAAAAAATTTCCTTCTCTGCTATTATCATCAAGTCATGCATTACCAGTGGTTGGAAATGAGCAGAGATTTTCCTCTCTGCTTATCTTCTTTCCCATACACTTTCTCTAAGGATCCATCACTGGTCACTAGTGGAGGTTGTGTATAGATTCAGACTTAATTTGTTTGGGTCTTCATATAGCACCAGGGAGAAAGACAAGAGGCAGCTTCTGTCTTCTTCACACCAGGAGCATTTCACAAGTCCACTTCAGCCATTCTATGTACATGAACTGCACTGACTTGTGTGCTATGTGCAGAGAGTAAGATAATGATAGCAAAGTCTGGTTTTAATGTAAGAAGCATTTCCAGCATGTATAACCATTGATCATCCTTCTGTTTCAAACAAATATAGCCTGGGTTCCTTATTTCTGCCTATCTGCCCTAAAAGAGGCAGCATTTTGACCACTTTCTGGAAAAATAAAAGTCATTGGGGAAGTCATCCCAAATCAAAACTACAAGGAAAGGATTTTCCCACTACACTGTATTAATCTTGCTAAAGTAGGAGAGCTCCTTTCTCTTGAGCAGCTCTTCCAGGATCCTCTGCTTGGTTGTGCTGGAAATAGGTGCTGTAACCTGGTTGGAAGGTTTGGTTACAGTTCCATCCAATATCCTCTAAAAGCCTCCCAGCAACATACAAGAAAACTATTTTTGTCACTGACAGATGGAAATAAATCAAGCTTCCCTCACATATCTAACTAAGCTTGGTTGTCTGGAAAAACCATCTCTTCTCCCCACCACTCAGCATAGACTGGTCTCCCATCATCAGCCAGTGCTTTCACAGAGCCTTGATACAAGTCACAAAGGCTCTTTGGTCAAGATCATATAAAGGTTTTCCTCTATTTCTCAAAGAATTATTATGGACTGAAAGGGTTGAGTTCAATTCTTGGGAAACTTCCACGATGGGGAAAATGTAATAGGGATGGGGTGTATTAAGATGCCAAGATGCAAAGACGCACTTTTCCTCCAGTCCCTGCATCAGGAAGGAAGGCCAAGGCTGGGGTGTACCACAGGCATGCTGAGTTGGCGTCCCATAGCGGAGTCTGCCTCACACCCTTCCCTGGTCCCCATGCTGGTGCCAGTGCCATGGTCCATCTTACCGGTGACCGCGTGATGTTTTTTCCCTGCTCTCTCTCTTTGTTCCAGCTGATGCAGCAGCAAGCCGCAATCATGGCATCAGTGGCGCAGGGCGGCTACCTGAACCCCATGGCAGCCTTTGCTGCAGCCCAGATGCAGCAAATGGCAGCCCTGAACATGAACGGGCTGGCTGCTGCTCCCATGACACCAACCTCAGGTAAGGGGGCAGCGGGATGGAGAGGGGAAAGGGTGGGAAAATCCCAGAAGAGACCTCTTAATTGAGAGGTCATCCCTCAATGGTTGTCTATTGAAATGTTGGTCTTGTGGGTGAAGGCCACCAGAAGTGAGGAGTGGAGACAGTCAGATCCTTTTGTGGTCTGGGAAAAGAGGAAAGTGGCAGAGGAAGGCTGTCACTGCCTCTACTAGGGCTGGGCAAGCTGCAGATCAACTTGTGCATTGTAAAGTAGTTGTAAGGGTAAAGACAAACGGCTCACCAGCCGTGGGCTGTTGGGTTATCTGCCCCATGCTGAATGGCACTTACTGGTGGGTGAGGAGAAGATGAGGGCTGAAACCCATCAGACCAAGACACAACGGGCTTGCTGGGGAGGAGAAAGGGTGTTGACAGGGAAGGCACTGGAAAAAGCCCTCAGATGTAATCCTTCCCTTCAGCCTTACCCCTCACAGGACTTTCCTTTAGCTCTGAGTACCCTTCAAAGGTTGCAAAACATCCCCCAGTGCATATAGATATCCAAGGGGTCAGTGCTGGTGCTGTCACAGCCAGGCTGCTACAAAGACAAAGGAAATAAGGTTTGTTGTGAGCTGCAATATCATTAACAGGACGAGCTATGTCATTGGGACACATAAACCTTTCTCCTACTGTGAAATAGAACAAGAGGTACTCAGGGAAGAACTCTAGAATGTAAGTGTTTGGAGAGAGCAATTTTTTGGCTGCTGGAGCAGAGACAGGTAGTCAGTGAAGTGCAGCCAGGATCTGGCTAGACTGCAAGGTGCCACAGAAACCCATGGTAGGAGCTCCAGTATATGATTGAG
This sequence comes from Forpus xanthops, assembly GCA_032466535.1. Lineage (NCBI taxonomy): Eukaryota > Metazoa > Chordata > Aves > Psittaciformes > Psittacidae > Forpus > Forpus xanthops. Next base: position 33,563 of record JASSUY010005532.1, on the reverse strand, counting down.
TGGGCAGAGAATAAAGGTGAAATGGAAAGAGGAGTGGCTTTCCTGGGGCTTGAAGAGCAAGGAAATCATATGGGCAGGAGCAGGTCAAGCAACCAGGAGGGACAGGCTGGGATAAAAGAGTCCCTGGGGTGATGCATGTTGCTCCTATGAGAGACACTAGGGATGGGACTGTGTTTAGACAGATGTGGCTTAGCAATGCCTTTGTGTGAACACTGAAGCATCAAGCTGGCCTGGAGGGGATGAGCTTGACAAAGGTTTGGGACAGGATATAGGAGGAGTGAGCTCTGGCTGAGCCAGCTGTGGTGAACATAGCACTGGCAGAGCAGGATCTGGGACTCCAGGGCAGAGCAGTAAGGGAGGATAGGGCAGCTTGAAGCCAGAGATTGGGTTCTGGAGCAGCCCTGGGTCAGGAAAAGGCTATCTCAGAGAAGCCAAGAAAGATGCACTGGAAGGCAGGCACGGGCACCACAGCAATACAGGCTGGGGTGCTGTTCCTGACCACCTGGGTTCTGCTAACCTATCTGCCAAAGAAAACCTCCCTTAGCATCTCTTTGCAATGGGTGACTGGGAACAATGTCAGAAGTTACTGGATCAGATACCTACCTTTTCGTTTGCTTGTATTAGAATATGAAAAGGGGGAAAGGGGAGAGAAAGAAAGACAGATTTAATTCCACACAAACTTATGAAGACTCAAGGAAAAGCACTTGACTCAAAAATCTCATACCACACGATTCAAAATATATGTTTACACAACGATAAATGTATAAACAACAAGTCGATGGAGCTACTGCAAATCCAAATAGAAAAGTGGCTTAATTATATGTGCACCCTTTAAACCCGCTGCTGGAAAGATTATCATATTTGCATTAGCTAGATTTGTTTTGTGTTGGTGGGAGCAGAGCAAACGTCAAAGACTGCCTGGAATTCAAATGTTCTCTGGGCCTGGAGAACTGAATCCAGTCAATGGTTTGTGATATCCCCACCACAAAAGAGCACAAACTCTTTTGCATATAAATGTCTTGAGGATTAGCAAATTCTATGAAATAGGTGTGGAAATACCAGTACAACAGCCAAATCCTGTGCCTACCATGATATCCAGGACATGAAAAATATCCCAGCTCTTTTTTGGTGTAAACCCTTTCTCCCCTTCTGGTATGCCTTGTGCCTTTTGGGGACTGTTAAACTCTTACTCTCAGAATACAGGAGATGAAAGCTCCTGGTTTTTACATGTTTTACAGAGCACCCATGACTGGTGATTACTGTAAAAAAGATCCCTTGATCTTGTTCATGGTGGCAGATTTTGCAGCCTCCTTATGACATGATTTCAATCATAGAGTCTACGCACTTTGACATTATTGCAGATTTATGTGGAATGGGTACCTTCTTTCATGAAAAACCTCTATAACGGGTTGTGGAAATGTCCATTGACAATTATTCCTTGGGTGAAATGTTTATACTTTGAAATGACTCCTTGTATTAGTACAACACTCACAAAGCTTGTGATAAGATGCGTAGAAAATGTTTCACATAACGTCTGAGCAAGCAAGCCTACAACACTAGCAGCGATTTCTGAGTAGCCAGGAGATATCTGAAGCCTAACATGAATTCTCCTGCTGGCTTTTGTTAACATTCAGAAAGCCAAATGGAAAATGATCATTCTGCTTCATAGCAGGATTTCCAGTCATTGAAGTATATCTTTGTTCTGACTTGGAATGAAAATGAAACATTTCAAAGTTCTCTGAAAAACAGGCATTAGAAAAAGCGTTTGGAACATGAAAAAATTGAAGTGTTTTGATCTTTCCTAAGCAAAAGAAAAATTGTGCTAGAAAAAGGACACTGGTAACCCAGAAGTCCTAGAAGCTTTGGAGCTGAGCACAGTGCCTCTGTGCTTCTATCTTCAGGCCTCCTAATCCAGCTGTTTTTCTGTGTGTCCTGCCTCTAGGAGAGTGGGTTCCTTGGGACATGGCCATGAGTTCATTCAGGCTCACGAGTTCCCATGGTACGTAAGAAAGAGTTTTGGTTCCAGGCAAACCTAACAGACTAGAGACAGGATCCATCTCACCCGGTTTAACCACACGAAAGTTAGACATGTAGTTTAAGCTAGTCACTGAGTTTGCTTGCAGTCAGTGGAGTGCAGTAGGTAGTCCCAGGGGGTAATTCAAACAATAAAGCTTGTATGCCGTTTGCTGGCATCTAAAAAACAAGTCAGGTTTCCCATCAAGAGTCAGGTTTATCTCACACAACAGCCCATGTTTGCAAGGCAATTAAATTGACATCTCTGAAAGTTTGGTCGAAGTTTTGCATTTCTCCCATCATTGGTGTAATCTGGGTGAAAAGTGGGGCTGCTACTCTGTTCACTGCACAGAGAGACTAGACGTGGTATTGCATTTAAGCATCTCTCCATCCTTATCTTCTCTCTCCCTCCATATTGTAAATCTGCATCTGGTGTAGCTGCAGCAAGAGACCTCAAACCAGGGGTGAAATCCACAACTGGCATGCACCACCACCATTTGTTCTCTGTGGTGGCATTATGCCAGTTTTAATTCCAACTACAGATCTGACCTCTCCAGAGGGGATCTGTCTTTATAAGAAAATTAAAGAATTCCAATGAATATGCCTAAACTTCCTTAGACATGCAGAAAATAGCAAGCACAAATCCCTTGCTGTGATTTTAGAAAAAAATACTTACATTGTCTATGCAAATAAAGGAGAGATCTAGGAAAGCAACTGAAATTTTAACTAGCCTTTGTGATTTGCAGGCTGATGGCATATGCTAAGAGCATTGCCTTTGGACTCCAGTTGCCACCGCTAGCTCCCTGTACCTCCACAGAGGACATTTTTAAAGGCCAACGCCATTTAAATAAGCAAAGGAGAAGCAGCAGCTTGTCTGCTCAGGGTATAGGAAAAGAGCTGAAATATTGACTGCTTTTGGGGCTACTCAAATCAGAACGTATTAAAACATCCCATGCATCTGTATTGGCTTTCTTAAAGCACCAACACAGATTTAAGTAGTCATTAAAGTGTGTTATTGGACTAACCTATCATGGAACTCTGCTGCGGGGAAGAAAATCTCTGCAATTGGTTTAAAAAAGGGGTTACTGCAAAAACGGCACTTTCAATCAGTAGCATACCCTGACACAGAAAGACATTGGTGGAGATAAGATAGTTTAACTTCCCACTCACAGCTAGCAAGAGAAAAACAATTTCTCATCCATTGAAAACTCATTTTTGGTCCCCAAAATCATCCTGAATACATTGCAGGAAGCACAGACTGTCCAGTTGTTTTGAAGATACATAGGAGCAGGCAGTGAGGTAGCAGAGGGATTTAATTCTCCCCTCAGAAACTCAGAAATTCTCTACCAGTGGGTGACAGGATCCCACCCAAAACATAAAGATTACATTTTTCTTCTAAATAGCAGCATTGCAGTCCTTCACAGGATGTGCCTGGGAAGAGGGAGAGGAGTATTATTCCATGAAAGAAAGAAATCTAGCCCAAATTTTGCCCCTGTTGAGTGGGAGATCTCTGCAAAACTCTACAAAAGTCAAGTTATGGCCAAACATTGACAAAAACAAAAGTATTACTAGCTGCCTTTAGGCTACAAATCAGCTCACCAAACCTTTTAAATCCCTGGTGCCGAGAAAGTTCAGAATGAGTCTGTGCATAAAATGCACATTCATGAGGGAATGCAGACAGAGTAGTCCTGGAAATCAGTACACCCACAGAGCTGACATCTCCAAAGAGAAACTGTAGAAAGCTGGGACTGAGAATTTGCTTCTGGTGTTAAATGATAGCTAGGAAAGGAACATCTGCTTATTTAGCAATTTAAACAGGTAATACTCTAAGGAGAAAGTTGAGGAGGAAGGGTCATATTCCTATTCTTTTTATTGCTTGATATTATCTTTGGATCTAGCCTAGAGAGACTGGTCACCAAGCAAAACCTTCATTCTGTTGAAGAAAGTTTTGCAAGCCTTAAGTACTTTCCAAACAGAGAAACAATTGGCAAGAAGTCCCTTTCTTTGCACAACAGCTTGGGAGATCTTTCATTTATTATCAGAAGGTTTCTGTGTATTTTCATTATGCAGTTCTTGCTTCCAGTATTCACAAGCTCTGGTTTTGTGTCCTCCCCGCTTGCAGGTGGAAGCACGCCTCCTGGCATAACTGCACCAGCTGTGCCTAGCATCCCATCTCCAATTGGGGTGAATGGTTTCACTGGCCTCCCACCTCAGGCTAATGGGCAGCCCGCCGCTGAAGCTGTGTTTGCTAATGGCATTCACCCTTACCCAGGTAAGTCAGACCAGTGTTGTGCCCCCAACTTACTCTGTTAGTCCTAGAGAGATTGTCCACATCCACAGGTTTCATCTAGCATGATCCACCTCAGGATTACACCCCACACCACTGGGGCTTACTTCAGCATTGGCATAGCTAGATCTTACCCAGCTGCAGTTGTTATACACTCAAACCCCGATGAGATGCATCAAGGGCATTATGTAGGTGGAAAATTTTTATGCTGAAGAATTGAGCACTCGTCTGTTGGATGACTTGCCTGAATACAATCAGGACACCCAGTATGTTTTTGCTGTAGCTAAAATTCAGTCTGAGACATGACCAGTTCATACTGACAGATCTCCCAGCAGCGCTCCCAAAGGTCTTGTTCCTGGCTCACCTTGAAAGAGCTCTGCTAAGCCTGTTTTTGCATCTCCTAGCACCCACCATTAGTATCTCCTACAGACATTCCCTTACAGCTGGCTAGCTCTGAGAGATTGACTCTAGGGAATCCACATGACTGCTGACCAAAATTGGCCCATGCTTCAGACTATGTGTGCAGGAAGCACGTGTTGGTCTCTGAAATGCTCACTGCATCTAAACCCTATTGCCTTACCAGGCCTGGAGGCTGAAGTGCCTTTAATGTAGCTACAGAATGGGCTCAGCTTCACCTCTTTGTGGTACACCACCACAGAACTGCTGCTGGGATACAGACTGTGACTAACTCAAAAGATGGTAGTGCTGAAGGATTGATTTTGCAAGCCCTGGCAGTCAGAGAGGGACATTAAAGGATACATGCCCATGCTTAAGTATATGGACACTGATGTTGTAATCATGAAGAACTCAGGAGTCTACAAGACCTTAATGAACATCTACATTTTTTGAGCATCCTTAATATTTGAGGTAGTCCTCTACACCAAGCTGTGCTCCTGCTAGGAAGACATTCCTTACTATTGCTGTACACATACTTATGATAACAATTATAACAGTAAAAATTTGAGTAAATGTAACTAATTAATCCTAGCTACTAGCTGGCAGAAAAAGTGTTTTATTCTGGGGCACACATAGATTGATCTAGTTTGTTAGGAAATCAGATACTGACTCTTATGCTCCAGCCAAAAAGCCCACAAAACCCTAAGAAAAAGAATTCTTTCAATCTCACCAGTCCTGAAAACTCAGAAGATTCAACATCACAGGGGATGTTGTGAGCTACAAGGAAAAAATACCACATAAGTTAGAAATGCAAAAGTTACAGTCTAGTTGCAGTTCAATATCACTGAAAAAATGCCATCCTGTGAATGCAGCAAAGCCCAGATATACCAAGAGTACTGTGAAATAATTAGCATCCTCCCCACATATATTTTGTAAACATTCAGCCATGAATTTAGCTTTAAGCAGAATTGAAATCAAGGGCCTTGCTGTGCTAAAAGTTAGGCATGTGTATACATGTTTGTAGTAGCTTAGAGGGATGGGGAGCTCTCAGGGGCTTATGGAGGCATTAGAACACATTAAAGCCTTTATGCTCTCCAAGCTCAACCATAGTATCCTGTCTCTAAGGTTCTACAGATACAACAATCTGTTCAACTATCCATCTGTCTGTTTGTCAGTCTATCATCTCTCTGTTTATTCATCCATTTCTTTTTCCTGGTTTATCTAGCTCCTTTTAGGTAATCTTGCATGATCCATTACTGAAGGTATAGGAGAGAAGATGGTCATTCTAGATGAATCTTAACAACTTGAGCTTTTTTTACTATCTCAAACTACCTCCCATAATTAAAGCAAGCTTTCAGTTAGGTATTTCATCCATGGCTATATAAAAGTCAATGGCCTTAGTCTGATTCTCTCTGAATTGTGGAGAGGCTTGCTCATCCAGCAATTCCCAGTACCTCCCTGCACAACTACCAGCAACTCTACACACTGAAAGCTGACAATCAGTCTTACTCCGCTTTGCTGCAGGTAGAGAAGCCCCTTTCTGCCAGTGAAGCTGACGTCCAAATAGTCTACTTTGTGTAAAGTTTCAATTTATCTCAGTATGTCTTCAGCAATATATTGTTTTTTCTCAGTGCTCAGCTTCCCCATAACTTAATGACATCTAAAGTTATAGCAGAGGTCTAAAGGGAACAGTGGTAAGCCAGACCCTCACCTTTCAGTTTACTTCTGCCAGTCCACACCAGCAATGAAACCCTGGAAGCAAGCTTCTTTGTAGCAGTCTGAGTGTAGCTCATGAGCATCATGTGTTTGCTCCATCTTATTCTCTTCTTCCTCAGGAGCTTTTACATACTCTTCCAAACGTTACTCCTTGCTACAAGCTTTATTGAGGCCTGGAGCTTAACAGAGTTTTTAAAAATGAATTAGACATTTATGTGGGTAATAAGAACATCCACAGCCATATTAGACTGGATAAAAATGTAGGAAGGACACAAACCTTTATGCTTTATAAGACAGCCACTAATTGCTTGGGGTTAGAAAGAAATTTTCATCACTGGGTAGCTTATTCCATCATTGTTCATGATGGGATTTTTCACACTTTCCTCTGTAGCTTTTGTTATGGGCACTGCCCTGTGATTCTGCATTCCTGAGCTTCTAAATGCAGGAGCAGAAATAAAATATTAAAGCTCAGCATGCAATTGCACTAACATTATAGAGAAGAAAAGACCGTGTCAGTCCCCATCCAAAGTCAGCATCTTCCAAACAACTTTTTTTTATGGTATATTTCTCATTCTGAAAGTGGCTAGGAGTGTTGCAGTATTATGTACATAACCATAGTCTTGCTATGATTGTGGCATGCCTTATATTGTTTAAAGCCTGAATTTTGGTTTCAGATACTTTTTCATACTCCACAAAAATCTCAAATGTGGGCTCACACCGTTCTATGCTGTAACAGAATGTTCTTTGCTGCCTGAAAATAGCAAAAACGTAACTATCAAAATCTATAGAGGCATGACATACACAAAATTCAGACCCAAATAAATCCCATTAATTGTGCAGTTTGTCTACACGTCCACCTTTGTGTCTAGCTATAATATTTTTGGTGCTGCATCTAAAGGACACAGTCTTTACACTATAAAAGCAGGTCCATATCATGTAATTGTATTTACTCTGTGGTTTCATTCCTTTTCTTTTTTCTGTCTTCCCCTGAGCATCTTTTTTAAGACTCCCTTTGTCTGGAGCAGGGACACACATGGTAACATTTGATATCTGATCCACCCATGGCTTTGAGGCAAAGGCAAGAGTAGGCTGAAACTCCCCACTCACTGAGTCTGTGATCACAGCTGCAGCCCATACAGGAATCAGATTTTTCTGTGGCTCTGGTGAGGTTATGGGTCCATGCAGTAGCACTAGAAAACCATTCCTTGCAGGTATACTCTTCGCAAGCCATGCTCTCACCTTCTCCATGCTCAACCAGTACATAATGCCTCATAGTGCACCTTTTGGCATGGACAGAAGGGAGTAGATGCTTCCCTTTCCACTAGTCTAAACCCCTTTGGAGATCTGACCTTTTTGTGCATTAATGCCAACCCTTTAGTCTTTCAGCTTGCAGAGCTATTGAACATGGCAATGTGTCACAACATATAGTTGGGACAAAAAGCATAATCTGTTGTGCCATGATCTTGTGAGTCACTTTGCAGCAGCACAAGAGCGCTTGCCATTTCCACATTAACCATAGTAACAGGGATTGTGTTTTTCTGCCAAAGCTTCTTACCCACCCATTGCCAATGCCTCTCTTGTAACAGTGTGCAATGTACAATGACAGTGGAGACCATCTGCACTGGCTTGTGCTGTGTCTCACACCATCGGCACTCTGCTCCCCAGTAACAGGTTCTGCCCTATTGGATTGCATTGTGAGGGACTGGATGAAATGCTCGCTGCAAAAATAAAGCCTCCTTTGAAAGGAAAGGGGAGGAAGAGATGAAAAATGAAGAGACCAAAGGGCAGCGAGCAAGAAATAGGAGGCATTGGCTGTCAAAGGAGCAGTGAAATGGGGGGGGAATTGGAAAGAGGTACAAAGCGGGCCCCCCAGAAAAGAGTGAGTGCTGCTCTGTGGTCTTCTGCCCACTGATGTCCCCATAGCATCCAACAGCTCCCAGATAAAATTATTCTTCCTGGGCCAAGGTATGTCCAGGTTGACCCAAACCAGGGATGGATTAGTGCTACAGCTGCT
>JASSUY010005529.1:0-38799 GCA_032466535.1 Forpus xanthops | reverse complement strand
TTTGTGTTATACCTTAGTTACTAAACTGTTCTTATCTCAACCTGTGGGAGTTGCATTCTTTCGATTCTCCTTCCCATTCCCCTGGAACTGGGGAAGAAAGAGGGGGAAGTGAGTGAACTGTTTGAGGGCCTTAAACCATGACAGTAGGTACCACTTTTAAATCCAATTGATACACTAGTTCTGAAGCACTTTTACAGTCTAGTAAAAGGTGAAAGGCTAACGAAGCATAGAAATCGTAAGGCGTTTCATTATTCTGTTGCATCTTCTTGTGGCATCTTGTATTTCACAAAGCCGTGTATTGACCTTTGCATGTTGTTCTCAAAGAAGATAAGTTTTATGTCAGTTTAAAACCTTAAATATTGGCTAAATTACCTGAACACTTCTTCATGCTTTCTGTCAGTGAATTCATCAGTACTTCAATAGGTTCTAAGAGTACTTGGAGTAAAATTACCGATTTACTAAATTCTTCTGTCCAACATAGGAGAGGCTCTGATAGGCTTGTCTTTTTAACGCAAACGGACAAAGGTGTCGGAACTTTCTAGATTAAATTATGTGTGCCTTTTCAGTCCTTATCTTAAAATAACTACAGGAAGCACTAATTTTTCAGCTGCTGTAGCTGTGTTTTAGGATAGGCCACTGTTTTGTGGGTGAGAAGAGTAAGAAACTTCTAAACCAATTTGCTAGTTTTGTTTTCTCTCCATTATTCCACTATCTTGAGGAGTCCTTTTGTATTGGATATTAGTCAGCAGTATATTAGAGTTAGAAGAGCAATATATTAGTTTAGGACAAAAGTAATTGTTATTTCTTTGTCACAGTAGCATAAATAGTTTAATGCTCTGTTACATATCTTCAGAGTCTACGCATTTGCAAATTAATTTCAGTGACTGGTTATTAATGTATTTGGTTTAAGGGAAGTTTCATGTAAAGCTACTTTTATTAATTCTTACTTTGGATCTACTATTCTGTTTTGGAATATCTGTTAAAACCTGGTTTTGTTTTGTTTTTTCTCCATGATTTTTTTGTAAAATTTGCCTTGCAGCTCTTTCAAATTCTTTGTTCCAGTGTAGCATCACTGTAGATTAAATGGCAAGTGTTAAATTGACAAGCTTTTCTTACTATTAAAGTTGAAGAGTAGTCCTTTGTGCTTGAAGAGTAGTCCTTTGTGCCTGAATTTAAATACATTAATTTCTTACTGGAGGGAATGACTTGGAACAGCTTGGTGGTACTGAATGAGGTTCCAGACCTTTTTGAAAGGTTTGAGTTGACTGACTGAAGGAGTATGGGTGGGAAAACAGAATATTTTCATATTCTGGTATTCTTATTTCATATTAATGTTCCAGTACGAAGTTGTAGTGGAATAGGCTTTCTGTTAACAGCTGTGAGCAGCAAGATAAGATAAAAGTGTCTGTAGTAAACATGGGGATAGGCAGAAGAGTACTGTTAGGTGATATTCTGGTATGAATGTAGTGGTTCAGAGGTGTAAATGTAGTTGGACTGATGCTGGTTTTTAAGAACTAATTAATTTTTCTCCTAACAAAAGACAGGCATATGTTGTTTAAGTGGTTCCTCAATATTGTACTTTTTAAAGCATCTTGTAACATCTTACTGTTTCCTTCAAACATGGGCCTGTGGATGTTGAAAATTGGTTTTCCTTTAAATGATTTTGTATGTTTTGTTTTTTTTTTTTTTTCTTCTATTGAACTTGTTTGTTTTTAAAGAAGCAAGTATGTATTTGCATCTAGTTTCATCTTGAAGAGACATCAGGAGACCATCCTGCATTCAGGAAGGTTGTATAAATAGAATTGCTTAGCCCAAGAAGCATCCTGTAAATCTTCAGAGTTGGAAGTAATTAAAGGGTCCATTCTCTGGGTGGGTATTACGGTAGGAGCAACCAATTCACCCCCCTTTAAACAACCCCTGCGGTTAGGGTAGATATTGTACTATTCTCTCTTTTTTAATTAAGGTCTTGCTATCACACAAGTATTAGATTGGTGGATATGGATACAAGAGCAACAAGCTTTTTAATCTTAGTTTTTCATCTCTGTGCTTTCTTTTAAATGAATGTTCATTTTATACCATAGTGTAATGTTTCATTCTCTTGACATCTGTGGGGAATCTTACTTAAAAGTTCATGGACAGTAAATCTGTAACTTGATAATTTTTTTAAGTTGCTTCAGCAGACAGAAATACTTTTTTTTTTTTTTTTTTTTTTTTTTTTTTCCATTGAGTTGGAATAAAGATAGCATGGATGTTTTGAGGAAGAGCTTGAAATGGTTGAGGGACAGATTACAAAAATGCAGAAGATGAAGGGGACAGAATCAGGTCAACAGATGTTCTGTGTGCTTGAAACTGCTCGATTACCTTGGACCATTGCTATATGTGATCTTTGTGTGCTTAAATTTATCCTATGGCAAATGCTCATTTAAACAAAAGTGCTCATTTTCTGTTGCTATGTTCTGTTGGCAGTTGGTTCTCTCATTTTCAAAATGCAGGTTTAGCTGAAGGACCTAATGTGATTAGAACTTCTCCAGATGACTCCAGCACTTAATTATTGCTTTTTTGGCATCTGATATATGAAGTAAAGTGTCTTTTTTCCTGTTACCTGTGTAAAGGTCTGCGAAGACACAGTCTCCATTTGGTGGAGATGAACAAATGGTAAAGAATACTTGGCATTTCTTAGAATCACAGAATCGTAGAATAGTTAGGGTTGGAAAGAACCATAAGATCATCTAGTTCCAACCCCCTCTTTCCATGGGCAGGGACAACTCTCACTAAACCATGACACCCAATGCTCTTTCCAACCTGGACTTGAACACTGCTGGGGATGGAGCATTCACAACTTCCCCGGGCAACCAGTGCCTCACACCGTCACAGTAAAGAACTTCCTATTTAGATCTAAACTTCCCCTGTGTAAGTTTGAACTCATTACCCTTTGTCCTATACTACAGTCCCTAAAGGATAGTCCCTCCCCAGCATCCCTGTACCCCCCCTTCAAATAGAGGAAGGCTGCTCTGAGCTCTCCACACAGCCTTCTGTTCTCCAGACTGAACAGCCCCAACTTTCTCATCCTGTCTTTGTATGGGAGGTGCTCCAGTCCCCTGATCATCCTCATGGCCCTCCTCTCAACTTGTTCCAACAGTTCCATGTCTTTTTTATGTTGAGGACACCAGAACTGCGCACAGTACTTCAAGTGAGGTCTCGGAAGAGCAGAGTAGAGGGCAGGTTCACCTCCCTTGACCTGTTAGTCATGCTCCTTTTGATGCAGCCCGGGATATAGTTGGCTTTCTCGGCTGAGTGCACACACTGTTCATTTTCTCATTGACCAGTACCCCCAAGTCCTTCTCCACAGGACTGCTCTGAGTCTCTTCTCTGCCCAACCTGTAGCTGTGCCTACAGCTGTTGCTCCAACCCAGGTGTAGGGCCTTGCACTTGGCATGGTTAAATTTCATAATGCTGGCATCAGCCCACCTCACAAGTGTGTCAGTGTCCCTCTGGATGGCATTCCTTCCCTCCAGTGTACCAACCAAACCACACAGCTTGGTATCATCGGCAGTCTTGCTGAGGGCTCTCTGAATCCCACTGTCCATGCTTCCAACAAAGATGTTGAATAAGACTGGTCCCAGCTGTGATCTGTGAGGGACACCACTCATTACTGGTCTCCAGCTGGACCTGGAGCCATTGAGCACAACTCTTTGCGTGTGGCCATCCAGCCAGTTCTTTATCCACTAAGTGGTCCACCTGTCAAATGGATGTCTTTCCAACTTAGACAAGGATATCATGTGGGACAATGTTGAATGCTTTGCACAAGTCCAGGTAGATGACATCAACTGCTCTACCCCTGTCCATCAGTTGAAGTTTATTATTAGTTCAGTTTCAACTCAATAACCAGAAAAGAAAACGAAAATAATTGTGATATATTATCTCATCTTGATAAGTAGCTTATATGATTGTCAACACTGCATGTTAAAGCAATAAGCCGTTTATTTTCAGCCGCTTTATTAATCTAATAAAAGGTAGCTCTGTGCAACACAGAAGGAAATCAGATATCTGAAGTGTGTTGCTATCCTGAAGGCAATAGGAATAAAATCAACTTGTTTGGTGTAGTGGCAAGTAGGATTAAAAGAATTTGGGTTTGATTAGAGCAACTTCCATAGTAAAATAGCGTGCTTGATAGGACTTCCGTACTGTAAGACTAACAGACTTGTGATGCTGCTGGCAGGTATTCTTCAAGTTGCTTACTCCCTTGTATTTCCAGTATCTTTGTATTTAAGTTTTAGATTAATTTCTGATTAAATGATGGAGTCTTTTTTTTATATTTGAGTAAAGCTGAAATTAACTTTGCTAATTTTGAAAATTATTTGGGCAAGGTAGTAGAAGGAACATTCTCAAAATTACATTTTATTCTGCGTTAGGAGGTCATCACAAATTAGTGTATTAAATGCATTTATCAGCTCTTTCTAATTCAAATGCATATCTTTGTAATAATGGAATCAATTGAAGGTTCAGGGAGTGGGGAGGGAGACTTCTGGCATCACTGGTGAGTTTTACATTGCAGGGGAGTGTGAAGGAGTAAGGTTCACATTTGTATGACTTAATTCAGTTTGAAAAGCCCGTAATACTCTATTGTTTATGATCTCTGTATGCTTTTATTGCTGGTATTTTGTCGCTGCTCATACCATAACATGTGAAGCAGTTAGTTTTGTGGTAAGCATGAATAAAGAGGGTTGGCTTTTGAATGAACTTCCTGCTGTGACCAAAGGCAGTTAATGACCTTTTCTTCCTATTTCTTTTACTTACTTTTAGCTTTCTGGACAACAAGAAAGCTTCATAGGGCAATTACTGAACTGCTTATGTTTGAGTGGGCAGCTAGCATACCCGTGAAGCCATACCCGTTACCACTGTATGGCCAGGTGAGCTGAGGAGACCCCCTTATTTTTTATCTGCCATGGACTGAAGAGATATCTTCAGGAGCTATATGTACTGCAGTCCATGCGGTATTTACGTTTGCTGTGGGAAATGAGTCTTTTGTTGAAACTCCACTGTTGACAAGTTGGGTTGAAATTAGCTGAAGCTATTGGAGGGGTGTGTGTGTGTGATATTTTTTTGAAGTGAATGGACTAATAACCAGCTGTTTGGGTCATAAGCCTCGTGTCTTCACAGAATGGCTAAAAATGTGAGCACAGTCCAGCCAATTTGTTTCCTAGGCAGAGTTGTTCTGTAGTGTTTAACCCATCTTATTCTTAGAGGTGTAATACAGAAATTGCTTCTGTGTCTTCATTTGCTCTTCATGTGTTTCTGGTTGCAAGCTATGGAGTTAAGTGAGAAATTGCCTTCAGCTTTTACTATGTTTTTAAAGATTACTGTAGATTTTCATCCACAGCTTGTGTTTAGAGTATTTTGTGTCTGGAGAAAATTTTGTGGGGTTTTGTTTTGTCTCTTATGTTCCTGCTTGTTTAGGAAGATGTGAAACCACTGACTTCAAGAGCTTTAGGGTAGTTTTCACTAGAGGAAGAAGTTAGGAGTATCTGGTGTTAAGTTTGCCATCTTCTAGAGGAGCATTCTGAGAAGATCAGAAGAAGTAGTGAAAGTTTCCCAGTTAGGCAGGCAGGTTGCCTTAATTTTTCTACAAATCTCCAGAGACTGTCACTAGATTTAAAGCTCCATTTTAGGAAAGTACCATGTTCTCTCTCTCCTTGCCTCCCACCCTCTCTATCTTTTACTTTTGAAGCCCACAAAGGTACTTTACTCAGACTTTAAATTGATGTGGTGATGCTTGACTTTAAACTGTGGGCAACCTGAAATTAAAGCTGTAGCATGAACTGCCTGATTGACCTTTACTGAATGTAGAAAACCACATGATAGTACAGGTGCTTATGAAATGAGATTGCTTCTTTAGCATAGTCATCAGTGCCTTTGGTTTCAATTTCTTCACAGCATTTAACCTTACCTAATGTTTTTCTAGATCTTTCTGTGTTAATCTGAAATTGCTTCAGGCACAGTTCAGGCTGGGCTAACTGCCCAGATGTGTGCAACAATGCAGTCATTCCTCAGTCCTCTTCCCTGCACCTGCTTTGTTTTTCATCTTTAATCTACCAGTTGTGTTTGTAGCTTCCAGTTTTTCTTTTGCATTTAGAAAAGCAAATGGCATTATGGACCAATGGCCTCATCTAACACGACTGCTATGCAATACTTGGTAAAGGATTCTAGGGTCTGTCTCTGAATAAAGTATTTTATTATTTTCAAGGTCAAGCATCCTGGAGTCTTGGGAAAAAAATATGGCTCTAGTAAAAACTTCTGTTTAATAGAATTCATATTTGTTAATGGGAATCTTGTAGACTGGAAAGTCAGCCAAGCCTTATAGTCAGCGTCCCTGAGCAATGGTAGCTGCCAAGTTTTGCTGTAACTGAAGAAATAGTTTTGAATGTTACCAGGTGGTATACTGGGATTTGCTACTGCTAGACAAGTAAAACAGCTCTTTTCTGATGACAGTCAGCTGGAAAGTCAGCATTGTAAAAATACAGTGGCAACATATATTTGAAGAAGTTTTTAGAAAAAAAATCGTTCTCTCTGGATGAAGTTTGAGATGCACTGGATTTTAATACTGCTGGATGAAGTTTGTCGACTATTTCATGCAACATCAAGGTGTTAGCTTATACTTTTTTTTTCTTCCTTTTTCCTCTCCAAAGAAAACCATAAATCCCTTCTGTAAGCAACTCTGTAACCTTTCTTCTTAATTTTAAAGTGCTTGGGGAAATGTAAAATTCCTTGCTGAAGGAAGTTCTTTGGCAAAAAGGTAAATTACTTTCATTTGGGTGTCACAGCTAAAGCAGTAAGGTGGTGCAGAGATTTGAAAAATGTCAAAGTATCAGTGTAATGGAGATAATATGCAGCTTTGGCAATAATGCTGTGTGTTCTACAACCTTCATTTGGTATTTTATGCAGTGACAAAGTGTACTTTCAGTCCTTCAACTTCTGTATAAATTCAGGTCCACTTGAAAGCTGTTTTGGTAACTTTCATTTGCTGATGAAAATTAGAATAGATGCTTCTAAGTTCAGTAATATTTTCTGGTTTTTTTTTTTTCCTTCTTGCTTTATGGACTTTCAAAGCATGGCAGGGGGGGTAATATTAAACTTTCAGTATTTGTTCAGCAGCCTGGGTATTACATGTTGTTGATAAATGTACTGTTGTAAAGACTTTTACTTTATGGCTTGTCAGGTTCCATTAGACATATTTGCAGGTAGGAAGTCTGGTGATGCTTTGAGGCCTTTTCTGTTTTGCATAATATAACTGCTTAAGAGTGCTTCTTTGGTCCCTGATGTGGCACTAAAAAAAGGTTATTTTCAAGTAGTATTGCCTTAATACAGACTTTTAAAGTATGTATGCTAATCTTTCTTCATTACATAAAGGAAGTTATGAAAGATATTTTTCTGTCTTTATCTGGACTGGCTTTTCTTTAAAGATCCTAATTTGAAATTTGTCCCCTCTTTGTTTTTTTTTCTTTTTTTTCTTCCCCTTAGATTTGAGTTCTGTGAACCTGCCTTTGTTGTTGGTAATTGTTTGGAAATAGCCTCAGACAGTCATCAGTATGACCGGATTTACTGTGGAGCTGGAGTCCAGAAGGACCATGAAAACTACATGAAAATTTTATTGAAAGTTGGAGGCATTTTAGTAATGCCTATAGAAGATCAGGTGACTTAGTGACAATTTCCGTTTTTGTCTTTTAGTATGAAAAATATGTGATTTAAGGAATGCCTTGAAATGTTTGTTTGTCTAAATTAATATTCAACTAATATATTGATTCCGTGTATTTGTTACAATTAAGCAGATGCTAGTCTTTTTAATGAAGTCTTGAACTTTTTCTCTTAAACTTATAGGAGAGCATCAATATCCTGCTTCCAACAAAGTCTGTGGCAGAACTATCTTCAGTGATACTAGAAGTCCATTCATAGTATTTTTAGTGTATTATACCAGTCCCAGAACTGCTTTGAAATTTCTCTGCTGCAGTTATTTTCTGTTATAACTTCAAAACAAAGAAGCCATTCTCTAAACCAAGAGAATTTATTTCTGATAAATATGAAATAGTGATTTGTGGGACATTGTAAGGGGAGGGAAAAAAATAAAAATATGACATAATTTTCATCAGATTTCAGTGCTGCTTTTCCATGTTAGATTAAATGTTTTTCAGACAGGTGTATTACTTCATTAATAATTCAATTTTATCACCTTTACTTCTTAAATCTCAAAAGACTTTACAAAGGAAAGTTATTTTCCCTGTTTCAGTCATAAGGAAATTGAGAAAAACACATTGTCACTGAAGTTGATATCCTCCTAAATATAGATAATTACTAAAATTCTTGTTGATAAACATGCTACTTTTATCTTTCAGAAAGAAATATCACATCATGTATCTGCTTTCTCAAAATAATTTAAAACATAAATTATTTAAAATAATTCAAACATAGCCTGCATGATTCAGTTTCATATTTTTTTTTATTGGCCTAAGATACTGTCAGTTGAAATTGACCGAATCCTCCTTAGAAGTAGTCACAGTTTGAAACCCAATTATAGTTGCAACCATTTCTCTTACATACAAATGGTTAGGTGGGTAGAACAAGTAAAGTAGATGGAGCAGGTGAAGTATCTCAGTTAATCTAGCTTGCAATGAAACAGCTAAGGGAGCTTTTAATTCCTGACCTGGCTTCCTAAAGGGTTGGAGAATTTACCTAGTAGACAGGAATCTGGTTCTCACAGGTGCACATCAGACTGAAAGAAGAATGTTACAGATGGCAGCATATATCCTGTTTGGTAGCAGTTTTCATAGTGAAAGTGGTGGTACACTGGAGCATGTTACATAGACAGGTTAGGGAATCTCAGTCCTAGGAAGTCTCTTGTTAACTTAATTCGAAAAGCTTATGAGTTGCCCGACTTAACTTTGAAGTTGGTCTTGTTCAAGCAGGAGGTTGACTCCAGAGGTTGCTTTCAATTGAAAGTACTCTGAACTTTAGGTAAAAGTCAGAAAAAGCAAAACTTAGCCTTGGGCATTTATTTTCTAGTTGCATCTCTTCCCGTTGCCAAAGAGCCATATTCAGTACTCTGAATATACCATATAATATTTCAAGGTACCTGAAAGTCCAAGGGATATGAAATCAAAAACTGTCTTTCATAAGATAGCCTTTATAAATCTGAAGCAGCTTAAAATACCAGTGTATTTGAACACCAGTCTGAATAGTATTGAGTACAGCAAAACTGTAACCACTGATTTAATTTGTTTTTGTTTTTTACACAGCTAACACAGATCTTGAGAACGGGACAGAACACGTGGGAAAGTAAAAATATCCTTGCTGTTTCATTTGCTCCGCTAGTGCAACCAAACAGAAATGACAACGGCAAACATGACACTGTGGGACTGCGTAAGTGTCATTTGTGTTCACTCCCTTTGCATCTCCCTTTGATGAGTCGCTGAAGTTCCTGCTGGTGGTTGTTTGGAAGTGGAGAGATTGTGCTGTACAGACATAAAGTGAAAGAACAGGAACATACCGTTTAGGAAAGCGTATGTTTTTTGTGCTCCTGACACATGTTCTGTGTTGCTAAAGAGTTAATACCCTGAACTAAAACTATAGTGCTTGTAGCTTGTTTTTCCAGTCTTTTTTTTTCCTTACTGGTTCAGGATTTTTATTTCTAGTGAGGTACAGATAAAATAGCAAATGACTATTAAGTCTGTCAGGAGTATTAACTTTCTGGTGGTCTCCCAGAGGAAGGTGTTTCTTCTCTTCCCACTGAAATAGAAGGAGCAGTCCTAAACTGCAGCTGTGGTATGGTAGTGTATTAATAGCTGAGTGTGCTTGTGTCTGTCTGCAGCTGATCTAGTAATTCCTAGCTGTATTTTATTAATCACTGGGGTTGGCTTTCTAGCTGCAGTGCTTTGAATTGGGTTAGTAAATGATAACATGATAATGGGAGGGGGAAAGAAGTGGCAGATAAAGGTGTAGAGTTGAAATTTTCTGTCAGCGTAGACTGGCCTAGGTGTAGAATTATACTAAGAGCTTCAGTGGCATATGGGAACTTAAAATAAATCCTGCAATACAGAAGGCAACAGGTTTTCTCTCCTGTTTTGTTCTGTTAACATATAATCGAAGGGACCTTAATCCCCTGTCTTCTTTGCCTGTTTCTTCCTTCCATGCACATTATTTAACAATGAAACAGGTATAAACCCCTCAGGCTATTAATTTTGAGAGTGTATGTGAGCTTGCCAAGGATAGTGCCTTACTGTATTTACTGTTATTTGTTCAAAGTAAGGAAGATCCTTTCCTTTCATTATTTCTGCTAAATAATTGATTATGTATTTTTTTTTTGATGTTTGGTTTTTAAGACCTCAGAAATTATTTCCTGAAAATAATTTGTTAATACAAGATTATTTCACCCTCCCTCTCCTCCTTCCTTCTGTTCTTTGCTTTAGATGTAGGCCATAATAGATACACTTTGACATAATAACAGGGAAATAGAGGTAGCTTGCCAAACTTTCTGGTCTCATTATGATTTTATACGGTTTAGTTCCCTAGAATTCATAAGAGGATTTTCAAGTGTTATTACCATTCCTGAATTTTCAGAATGAAAATAGTGTAGATCATTAGTGTTCAGAAGTAGGCTTCAAATTCTACTGTAAAATGAAATCTGATAGGCTTCTTTCCACTGCTCAGGCTGGTCTAGTTGTATCATGAAGCTTAAAAAAAGAGGGGGAGAATGTAAAAAGTAGGGATCTGAACCTCAAGAAATAAAACTTCTAGCAGATTTCTTTTATAGTGTATTGTCTCTTTGTTTCAAATCCAGTAACCTTATCCTTATGTAAATATCAGTAAACATTATCCTTCTGTAAACTTTAGCTAGGAATTGCAGATGTCCTTCTGAGTAAACATCAAGTCTATGCCATACTTTGGACAATCATTGAATGGTTTCTGACACATATGTAGTGTTATATATAGACTACAGTTATAACTCTTGTATGTATATGGAGCTTAGTAAAATATCTGTCAGCCAGTCATTCCCGAAGTAGGATCTTTTTCTCATTTTCTGCAGAGGTTTTGGTAAAAGAACTTAGTTATTGATAACTACACAGTTCATTACTACTAGACAATTGGAAAGAAGTGGACATTAGAACACTAAACTTTCAAAAATTGCATCCTGTTCTCATTAAAAAATAATAAATCAATAGGTGAATGGTTTGATTAATGCTTTTAGGAGACAAACTGAGACAGGTTTGCAGTAAACCTCATCAAGGTTCTCATCGTATGTGTAAACGATTTAAGATGACTTATTCAACATCAGAGAGGCTACACTGTGTGGCATGTTGCAAGGAAAAGCTGTATCTTTGGATAGACTGTTAAGATATGTGATACAAGGTCAAGCACCGCTAGCACAGGTAAAATAAATATTCCACATTTCAAAAAAGTTTTGCACTTCAGCAGGATGTTGGCATGGTTGCACAGCTTCATGCTTAACTTAATGTGAGAAGTGAACTTGTATTGATCCACAATGCACTGTGTGCACTATATGTATATATTAAAAATCTCTTAATCTTGAGTCTAGTACATTCCTGGTAAGTCACAGTGGTAGATTTTATTGAAGTCTAATTCTCTTTTTTCCATTTTCTTTAATCATAATGAAGGAGAAAAGATGAAACTTCTTAGATAAAGGGTTAGTTAAATCTTACTATATTTCTAAACATCAAGCAAGTTTGAGAAAATCACTACTCCAAAAAAAAAAGTTGTCTTTCTTGGTCAGTTTGGCTTAAATCCATGAATGTCAGTGAAACTTAAGACTACTTCTATTACTTGAAGTCCTCCTTACATATCCTTCTGAGTAGCTGTGTATTCAAATGGGGTTTAATACCTGCATAGAGAAGCTTTGTGACTGTCTTACTGTTAAGACTTCTTAACTGTCTTTTCTACCTATCAAGCATTTCTCTAATTTAAAAAATGCAGCAAGTCTGAAGCTTTCTAAAAGCTGATTTTCTTTGTAGCTTGTGTGTGTGTGCCTGGAATATCTGAACATAAGTGCAGGAGTTTTAGGCCTTAGCTTCCTTTCTGTACTACAAATTGTTGATAGTTACCAATTACAGCTTGTGATCTAGAATGTGTCTGTGAGTGGCTTACTTTTGCTTTAAAACTTTTAGTTTATTAAATAATTATCAAATATTATATAGTAATATTTTATTATTATCAAACAGAATAATAACTAGCACTAAAAATACTGTATTTGTTTTATATTACCTCACAGGATAAGAAAACTGAGAGTTTACTGTTATAAAATGTTTTATGGGACACAGTGTTTCAAAATCTCATTCCATCATCTTTTGAAGGAAATAATTACTTTTCTTTCTTTCTGACTTCATGAAATCTGCATTAGGCAGTTCTGTATATGGGACCAATGCCTGCTAGTTCACTACGTCAATTTTATATGGCTTCTGCTTGCATTTACTATGATTGCCAGTCTGCAGTCCTGGCTTGTTAAGCTTTGGTTTATAAATGTCTTTTGTGTGGTTAGATAGGGTTTTGTTTGGTTTTGGATTTTGAGTTGGTTTAATATTAAAAAAATGAGGCTTGTTTTTCTTTTGGGGGGCTGTTTTTTGGTTTGGGTGTTTTGTTGTTGTGTGGGTTTTTTTTATTCTCTTGGCATGAGCTGAAATCAGTGTTGATGGCTATAAACACCTTTCTGTCTCAGATACAAGTAACTAGTGTGCGACTGAAGTCAGTGTATGAAATGATAGATTTTGCTTGAAATACACTGAATGTTCTGTTGGGTTTTTTTGGGTCTTTTTTTTTTTTTTTTTTTTTTTTTTTGCTTAAGCTGAAAGCAATACTGGGAGTGTGATTATCCAAAACTATTTGTGCACTAGTTTTTTTCTTAGTGTTGTTCCCCATTAATTTTGTGCTACTTTGTATAGTAATTAAAATTACAAGAAAGAAAGCTCAAGAGGCTATTTTTTCAGTTGATTGCTTTCTTGTTTTTGTTTTCCTCAGAATTAGTCAGCTGCAGCTCATCTAGGGCAGGCATCCACCAGCCCAGCAATAGCTCACCATCACCTGCTTGTCTGTCATTGAAAAATATGTGTCCTTGGCTTTTTATTACCTCCTTTTTTTTTCTCCTTTTTTTTTTCCTTTTTTTCTTCAGATTTTCAGTAATTTTGATTCTTTTTCTGCTGCAAAGCTGTAGGTGACTTACCTAGTTGGTCAGCTCTGAAGCTGATATGGCCCTCCTTCATAAGTTGAATCCAGTAGGATGTAGGGAACAGAATAGTGAGTAGAAGAGGGAGCAGAAAAAAAGCGCTTGCCTAAACAAATGTGACACAGGGCTAGAAATTGTATCCCACCAGCTGATCCTGAAATAGTGCCAGCAGTAGGTCCCAAGATGTCTCAGGTGCTAAAAGGTGACAGTAGTTGTTGTATGCTTTCTTAGGTTTATGTTAGTAATCTGTTTGTGCTTTCTACTTCTCTTGTGTATCTACCAAAAGACCTCTTAATTTCCTGGGCTGTGCCGCAGGGTTTGTCGAGGTGGCTCTTTCTACCCTTGTTTCATTTGCATATTGTAGCGTGTACTAAAGTTTTGGTTACTCTTGAGCTTCGGTCTTAGCTTCAAAGCAGTAATTTTTGTGCTAGAGAGAACTTAATATAACTTAGTTTCTTTTCATTTTTAGCTCCATGTGCTGTTAGGAATCTCCAGGACCTCGCTCGAATATATATCAGACGCACCCTTAGAAACTTCATAAATGAGGAGATGAAAGCCAAAGGTATTGCTCAGAAGGCTCCCCCGAAACGAAAACGCAGGAGATGTCGTAGACGCAGGATTAACACCTATGTGTTTGTTGGTAATCAGCTCATTCCTCAGCCACTAGATAGTGAAGAAGATGAAAGAATGGAAGATGATAACAAAGAGGAGGAGGAAAAAGATCACAGTGAGGCCTTGAAGCCAGAAGAACCTCCTCGAAATCTCCTGAGAGAGAAAATTATGAGTCTACCATTACCTGAATCTTTAAAAGCATACTTGACCTATTACAGAGAGAAATAAATAACTTGGTTTAAGTAGAAGTAATGCCTACTGATAGTTCCTTTTATTCTTGAAAATGTAGCATTTATTAAGTAGGTGGACAAATAATTATTAGTCTTTCATCAAGACTGAAGTACAGCGATAAATCCTAACATGTCTCTATCTTGTCTTTGCTACAAGGAAGACTTGCATTCAACAATAGAATCCCTTTTTAAAGATCTATTTTTGTTTAAATTTTGAAAATGCTGTTTTAACTCTGATAGAAATATATATTCCATTATGCAGCACTAATCAGTATTTTGCATGGTCTTTTTTCATCCCTAACAGATTTGTATTGATAAAAGGATGAGTGAAATTTTATATATGCTAAATAGTTGTTAAACATGTGCATCTGACTTGATGAGCATTTTGTCTGTATTTATTACTATTAGGGGAACGTTTTAAACATACAGACACTTATCCTCTAATGTCCAAATCAGACCCTTTTATTTTACTATGGCTTTGTTGCAATCATTATTACTATGTTGGTATAGATGTATTCCAACAACACAAGTGCAATAAATGTATACAGACACTGAATGAGCTGGCTTTAATGATATATGAAAATACAAGTTCAGAAATGTCAGATGACCCTACTATTTCTGTGTTTATATCTCTTGCCAAAAGATCTTGAGAAAACTAACAGCTTCTCTCAGAGCCTTAAAGAAACACCATATTGAATAGGAAACAAAAAGCAATGCTTACTTCAGCTCTGCTTATACTTAACTCCATTCTACACTTTCAGTATTTCTCACTAGAGGTGCCTCCTCATTTATGGGAAGCTTAGGACAGAACATTTTGTCTGTTTCTGCAGCTCACAGCATTGTGTTAAAATGTTCGGTAGTACAAGACTGTAATTTAGATTTCAGCCATCTATATTTACTGCTTTTAAGTAGAGGTAGAATTTCAACAAAGTTTAGTTTGTTTTGCTTATTGGGATAGCTATAATAGTAGAAGTTAGAATTTGTTCCGCAAATGCACTTTAGTAACTGAATTTTATACTTAACATGCATCTCCAGGAAGG
The DNA here is from genome assembly GCA_032466535.1 of Forpus xanthops. Classification (NCBI taxonomy): domain Eukaryota; kingdom Metazoa; phylum Chordata; class Aves; order Psittaciformes; family Psittacidae; genus Forpus; species Forpus xanthops. The sequence continues at coordinate 23,695 of JASSUY010005529.1, read as the reverse complement.
TAGACTTGTGCTAGCCTATAATTTGTTTCTGAGCATGGCTCTTAGCACAAAAATATTTATAAATCCATTTGCATCTTTTGGAAACCTAAGAGTAGCAGTGCAACTGTGGGGACCCACAATAGTGCTGAGTTAAATCCTTCTACAATTTTTTCTCTTCTAGTTGTGAAGTTACTTGCAGTTCTCATTTTTAACTTTGTTTGCTTTAACCATCTTAATTTGTTCACGCTGTAGTAACATAGCCAATGAGGGAAAACTGTTTATTAAGAACTTGGCATGAAATGCATTAAAAGCCACAATCGGAAGCATATGCCTGTTGGACCCAGTGAAAAACATTCCTCTTGAAATATCCCACACTATACATTTTATAATGCTGGTAACAATTTTTTGGTGTAATAACAATAAAACAAATAATCCCGTCTTTCTAAACCAGTAAATGTTCCTAGTCTAGGTATTTATAAACAGCCGGTATTCATGTGGTCTAACAGTCCAATATTGACTTCAAAATACATAAGCATTTTTTTGCATCCGGGGAGGATGATAATACGTAATCCCATGATACTTGACTTTTTGTGGTGCATTTCATGCTGTAGTCCCTGTTTTTTAAGGTACATCGTAATGATGTTTAAGTAGAAATTCATGAAGGCCTGTTGTACCAGCATGTGGAGTTAACTTTCTGCAATGTATTTACAGTGTAAGTGAACAAAACTATTTGAGATTTTCTGACTTTATTTTAAAAGCAGAAACATCTAATTAAGAAATAGTTTTCCCAGATAATGATACTGATAGACTAATTGTGATGCTTCAGCTATAAGAATTGAATATAATCTTCTTTTAAATGGGTTATTTTAGATAGAGTTGAAATGACCTGAAGTTTGAGATGGTTTTTGTCTCTCCTTTTCTTGGAATCGACATCCATAAGCTCAGGAGTATGAGATTACTAAATATTACTTAAATATTTTAAGGACTTTATACAGGATGCTTTTGGAGAATAAATTTCTGTATTCTGTCATGCCTATATACTAAGGAAAAATGGACAGCAGCTGACTTGTCATGATTCTTCCGTATGTAAGGGTTTTTTGGAGTAACTGAAAGAGAATATTCTGTGTTTTATATGTGGATTTATTTTACACTCATGAATTTATATTTACATAAAAGGTAGAAAAGCAAAATGAATTCAAACTTAATTCTTGCCATCTCAGTTGATGATGGGGACATTGTTGCAATAAAATGGCTTTTTCGGGTTTTTTGTGGTTTCTGCTTGAATTTCAGTGTTTCTGTGCAGGTACTTTCAGTTATTTGGAAATTCAGATACTAGTTTGTTCATAGTGAGGTCAGTAAGTTTTTAATAAAGGCTGTTATTGAATTTCAGAAATAGAGAAAAACACCTTGCTGAATTTCAAATTTTTGCAAAGGTTGGAAGATGACATGTGACTCATGACTCGGGGGGAGGGAAGGGGAACAAAAAACAAAAATCAAAAACAAAAACAAACAAAAAAAAAATTTTGAGCCCAGCACTGCTTTTGAAGTATGTTTGTGAAGAGCTAGCTGGGGAGCCCAAGAGCTGTACTTGAGTTTCATGGTTGGGTTGGGTTTTTTTTTTTCTCTCAAAATGCTGAGATTGGATTTACCCTCAACAGAGCAACTGTCTGGGTCAAAATAAATAAGGAAAACTTTAAGGTAAGAACAGTAAGAGTGGCAAGCATCTAATAGGTCGCGCTTTCTATTGAAACTCCCCCTTCATGCAGCCCAGTTCTGTTACCACTAGGAGGAAAAATACAAGGTGGGTAAGCTAGGCTGACTAGGGATACTTCAGTTGTGGTCATTGTAAAGAAGGATGCTGGAGTTGGAACTTGGAAGAGATTTTTATCTTTTGTCTGGAGGAGAACTCAAGACTAGTGTAGTCTTTTCAGAAACCCTAGTTTTTAATCCCATGTTGTTCCGGAAATAACGAACAGCTGCATCAAAAACTTGGCACACTTTTCATTGAAATAAACCTCAACCATTCTGTTAAGCTGAGCGCTGTTTCGTGCTTGCTTAGGTGCAGGCAACTTGGGACTGTTTTCCTTTTTGTGTAACTTGTCATCTTTTTCTCTGAACTAATTTTTAAAGTGCATCTTTACCTGTCAGCTTGAAAGCAAGAAGGGAATGTAATCAAATATGCCATGTTCTGATTAAAGCGGTTTTAACTCATTAAATATTAATCCGTATTTCCTTGAGAGTGTCTCCTTTCACCATACATGTAATTGAGTAAAACTGAAGGCTTCTACTTTTGTGAGATTTACTGATCAATTAAAAAAGATAAAGGAGTGTTTGCTGGGTTCTTGCAGGTTTGTACAAAACTCCACCTTAATGTGCTTCTAATTATTTTGACAACACTTAAATCATGTATGAGGGCTGTTGGAGTGTGACTGGAACAGTAGGACTTGAAAGTTGTGTTTCTTGCTATCATTCAGTAAAAGTAACTGCCATTAAAATCTAGATGTCTGGCTTGATAAAAGCCTCTGTTTTTGCCTTCTATAGCGTTACAGTGTACCTGTCAAATTGTTGAATTGCTCTGCTCAAGCAAAGCTGGCTTGTTTACCTGCAGACTTGCACCATGTTTGCAGTCAGTATGGAACCAAGAATCTGATAATGATTTAGTGGTGCTTACCATGTTGATAATATTTTATTTCTAGAGTCTTCTGATTTTGTCATCCTTTGTATTCTGTGGTGCTTTAAACTTGTTTGTCAGTGGAGCTGAAGAACTTTGATGCCTCCCTGTTAAAGCTCTGTTCTCTGCTGGCTATGAAGTAGGAGTCTATGCAGTACTTGGCCAGGATATCCTTTTAAGTTCTTGAGACAGTGTTTTCAGTTTGATCATGTTTCTCTATACTTTGGTTTTGAAGGGTAATGGCTTCTATTCATGTCCCATCTCTGAAAATTGAGTTATTTAAGCAAGGAAACTAAGCCTTACTTTCAGACTCATTTCTGAAATTGGGGTGGTAAATGGCTGTTCTCTATTACCCATCTATATGGCAATCTGTGTCTGAGACTCTCTTCATCTTCTGATACAAGCAATCATGACTGAAGTGATTATTTTTACTGAAGATTTCAGGAAATTCCTAGTCAAGATCTGGAGGCTCATTAATCTTTAGTTCGTATAAACAGGTAAGCAGTTTCATCTCTTGAAGGTGTTACAATAAAAATCAATCTTTTAGGCAGAGAGATCTGTATACACGTACAGACTGAGATTTTAGACTTCGAGATTTTAAGAGTCTAATTCAAGAGTCATGGTTAGTTTAGACCTAAATATTTTAGAAGAGAATAGTGTAGTTGGAATACTTTTACAGAGAGGAAAGAAAAATCACAATGCAATTTAGATTATAGCACATGCACTTCATTTCTGCAGCTTCTCTTGGAATCTCCCTTTTACTTGAGTGTTAAACCACAGCCTGCAGCTGCTGGAGAGTAACACAGAGTTCTGCAGTCCATAGGAGAAATATTTCATTGATGTTGCTGGTTCCTTCTTACTCTCCTGGGATCAGTTCGGGAGTCACTTGTGTTGGATAATGTGGTTTTTCATCTTTCTTGTTCTGTTGCTCCAGCTTGTATCCAAGTTCTATATGTATGATAAATCTGCATATGCGAGATGCTATATTTTACTACTCCTAAGAGCAGTTTTAACAGGCTTTAAGTCTACATGTTTATTTTACTGGCCATTATAGAACTACACAGTTGTTGGATGTCCTCATACCAAGCACCAGCCCCATCTATTGCCATCCCATTCCAATGTTCACCTTTGCTGCTCCCTGTGTCCCCACTTCTCAGGGCCTCCCTCTGCTCTCATACCTTGTTAGTGTTTTCTGTGGTAATATACTGTGTGAAAATTATAAGTACCTTGTTCTGCCACCAGTAATAGCTTGTTACTGCTGCCTATGTAAAACTAGGCTTGTACCACACAAAGATTAAGATGAGCAAAACAGGTTACCTATAGAGACCAGGTCAACTAGTGGGGTTGCTGTCACAGATAAACTGGGTAAGAGCTATGGGCAAGTGAGGGAAAACTCGGATACAGTGAGTCCAGGGAACTTGGAAACAGTACTGAGTGTATGACCTACTGTTGGCAGTGTCAGTACCATATTAAGCATTAGATAAGTGCACCTTTTTATTTCCACTAAGAGATCAAAAAGCATTTTCTCAATCAATTTTTTAGGGTTAGTACAGGAGAAGCAACAAGGATTTGAGTGGTGGGACATTTGGATGGTGATAGTGCCTGGTATATTAACAGCAGCAGATCAGTTACATCATAGAAAAATTAGCAGGAAGTTTGGATTCCTGTTTTGATACTTTAAATTTCTGCTCATTCGTACATCTGTACAATTGATAGGCTTTGTATATGTTAGCTTGAAAGGAGATTTTGTTCACTGTTTTGACCAGTTTAAATGCCTGGGTTTTAATCTTTTGAACTTTAGCTTTTGTTCTGGCCTTCAGTTTTGTCTCCTAAATGGTACAGTGCTTATTTGTGCTGTAGTGAGTAAGAGCAAACATCTAATGCACTATTTTCGTACTGTTTGCTCTACATATAACACATTCTGTAACTTTGGCTTTTGGCAATGTTACCAGTGGTGACCATTTTAGATCAATATCCTTCAAAACTGAGGAAGTCTGTTATTTGTAGTGCTTCGGGTTTGATTTGGATTTGTTCTTTGAGTTTTTTTCTTTGTTTGTTTGCTTTTTCTGAAAATTCAAGGGTTTGATTTTCTACAAAATAGAAGTGTATCCCTAAAATATGCTTCTTCCTAACCTTGCTGAAAATTCCGGTGTAAAACATTGTCCATAAAGGGTTACGCCAAAAGAGGGCAGTATTGCTCTATGGAGAGCTTACGGGCTGTGTGCTGACAGCTAGTAGAAAACACGAAATATCTTACATCTATGTTTTATAATGAAATATATCTTTGAATGACTTGCTTAGGTATATGTATAGAGGATGTAGGATCATTCTCTGAGTATTTTTATGATTAAAAATCTGTAATTTCTCTTCAGGGGTATAGCAGAATAGTTTTTTTTTGTTTTTTTTTTCGGGGCATTTTTTAATGTACTCTGAGTCTTTTCCAGAGTTGCTGATGTGAATAAAGCCTTACATTCTCAGAAATCAAGGTACCGCAGTGTAAAAGCGTCTGTAAGGGCTTGACTAGCTGTGTAATTGGGCATCAAATGTCTTTAGCTGCCAGGGTTGTTTTGAATTTTGTACTAATGCTAATTTGAGACCATATGTGAGGACTGGACATTTGGCCATGTGAGGAAAAGCATGGCTGTGCAGAAAACTACCATGCATGATATAATCCATAACTGTGCATAGCTTTCAGACCTATATTAATGCAGTAGCCAGGTGCTCTTGTGCCTGCTATTCCCTGCTGTTACAGTGCTGCTGCTCATCTCCTGAGCTGGAAAGCAGGAAGTGTGTGCTGCAGAGGTATTGGCTAGAACTGAGACTGTAATTGTGAAGCAGATATGCATTAAACGTTCTGAAGCATGTGTTGCTAGAGCCTGACCCCAGCAGGACAATGTTTCTCAGAGTTGAAAGCTGAAGGGCAGCATTTGCAGAGCATTGCTTGCTCCTTCTGCCAAGGGCCCTAGCAAGAGTTTTGTCCATTCCAGATCCTCTAGCTAAGGCACAAACAGATCCCAGTCCTATCTTTAGTGTTAGCAGCATCAGCCAAACCAGCTATCCAAGCCTCTGGGTAATGCAAACTGGCAGTTTTGCAGTCCTAAGAGTTTATAGTCTCTGGCTGATTTCATAGTTGCTGATTTCAGTTTCAGATGAGTTTCAGATTTACTCTGGAAAACTGAGGAAAATATGAAATGGTGGCCAAAAAAACCGAAGTGTCATGTTTAAAGCATGAGGCAAACAGATCTGTCATACTGTTTACACAGCATGATCTCTGCTTTGCTAATGATGCCAGTGCTGAGATTAGCATTATCAACAGTCATACTTGGATGCAGCTTCAACATTTCTCGAAAAACAAAACACGTTTCTAAGCTGTTGTGGTAGCGAGGAGGATAAGAACGTGGAATGTTCAGAGGCCAGTGAGGCTTTGCATCAGTGCAAAGGTTGACAGGCTTGTTTGCTCAAATAGCACAAGGTACATAAAGTGCTACTAAGCAGCTTTCACACTGGAGTTTGTACATGCTGAGATACAAAAAGGGGTAAGAAGAGGCATCTCCTTATGAAAAACTCTTGTTTCACAGCTCTTCTTTTTTACTTTCAGTCGCTCCCTAAAATAGGGTTGTGTGAACATACTGTAGCAAACCATTGCAAGATCATCATCTTAAGTACCTGAACTCAGTGACTTCTCCACATACAAAAACTGGGATTCTAGATTTTCTTTAACCCTTACTTTTTTTATTCACTGCTGATCTCTTGCCTTTTGTCTATTCCATGGACTTAAGCAGTCCCTAGTTGCAAGCCACTACCTGTAAAAGATGCTGGCAGGAGAACGTAATCTCTAGGAACTGATCACAGATAAAACATTGAACATCAGCAGATAATGGAGTTGAGATCCTTTTCAGGCAAATACAAATTTAAAATAAGTCAAAGGACTTGGAAGTCATATAGGCAGAGGTCCATGAAAGAGTTCAAGTGTCCAGCTGCTACTTGAGGCACATAAAATGAAGGTTTTTATGTTCATAGCTTCTCAACTCAGCTAGTACCTCCAATTCCTGCCTCACTGCTATGAAGTTTAATATAACTTAATTGTCCCCTGAGTTCCAATAAGGATCACAGCATGTATTCACCAGTTCAATTTGGCCTCAAAGCTCAAAACACTCCTGAATCAGGCCTCGGCCCTCCGATACGGTGAATGATGGTATTCCAAACAGCAGGAGATACCGATGCAAGTGCTCTCTCAAAACAGGAAAACAAAGGTTTTCTGTGAAAGTTCCCTTGTGACAAGTAAGAGATGTCAGTTCCACACCGGGAGAATTTATGAAAATGAATGATAGCCAGCTTTTCCTTAAGCTTCGGTGTTTGTGGTTGGTTGAATTATTTCTCACGTCATCATATTGATTGCTGTGGATCCCATGCTGTTCCCCACAAGTTACCTCAGATGTGTGGTGTACAGGTAGCAGGATACCAGGTCTCAAACCATTTAACCCTTCTGGAGGGTGGGGGGGAAGCCCCAAATCTTCCCCTCCCCAGAAAGTTTTGTAAGCTTCCAAATCCCCAACTGGACCTGTTGGCTCTGATAGGTGGTGGTTGAGCAGCTATAGCACACCCTTGCTTCTCACCTAGTCTTGGCCAAATATCTGACCAAAAGAGATGGATACCAATTAATTCTCCCAGATTTTGTGCAAATAACTCAGAGGATAGCAGGAAAGTTTTTTAAATGCTTGTAACGTTTCACTGTTGCAAGTCATTACGTCTTCAGTGGGTTGGTCTTGTTCACATTGAAACCTCGGTTCTGTAAACTTCAGTCTCCAACTCCCTTGCTTTCAGGGTTGAATCTAAAATGTATGTAAGGCCTCAATCCCCAACACAGCACAACCCATACACCCCCCACATTCTCCAAAACAAAAACCCTCTAAACAATAGCCCACTGAATATATGTGATAGGCACCTTGCGTCTCTGTGCTAAATCACAGTGTTTGAAATTCCTCTTTGTCTTTTGGATGTGTGCTAGCTTTTGAGCTGTAAGATTATTCTGTGTGCAAGATGAAAGGAAATGTGGTTATTCTGAGTCCTTTCAACTGAAATAATCTACATGGATTAATTCTGTAAGTATTAAGTGAGACACAACTAAGAAAATGTTTTAGGTGGGTAAGGTCCTCACTGGACAGAGAATGGACTTGAATTTCAACTTACAATTCAATGTGTGTTTACATATTTTATTTTGAGCACCTTTACAAGAAACACACTAAATCCAGAAAAAGACGAGTCTGTTTTCTGTCCAAAAAAAAGAAAGAATGAGTGATGGAGAGACAAGGATTTGGCTGAGACACCTCTAAATGCAGTTCTGGGGAAAAGAGGGATGGGGACCAAGTAACAGCCATGGAAACAAAAGGGAAAGAAGGAAAAAGCAGTGGGAAAGGGGCAAGGGCAGAGCCACAGAAGTGGAGACAGTCCTGACTCGAAACAGGTAAAAGGTAGCACATATGCAGAGAGTGGGAGGCAAAATGGGCTGTGGCTGCTCCTGAGAATGGAGTGAGATGAACTTGCTGTTAGCCATTAAGTGCTGGTGAGGGCACCAATTCCTTCTCCCTGTGGATTCTGGCCAGCCCTTCCCCAGTTTGGGCTCACCATGACCACTCCACCTCCCTCCAGCACAGCAGGTTTCCTTCAGGGGAGCAGGGAAAACACTAGAGCACTGTTCCTCTAGTAATTCGACTACTGTGGAAACAAATAGCTGACAATATGTACTTCTTATGAGAAAGGAGCAGCACAGACATCTACCAGGTGAGTGCTCAGCCCTTTCAGTCTCAGCGAAGATAAATGGTAGGACTTAATGAAATAGTCTCTTCCTAAAACTGAAAATTCAGACGAACTTTCCAGTCCCACCTTTTCTTCAGCCTTTCCTTTTGGCTGAATGCTCTCCCTGGCTTTTGTTGTTCCCCTGTCACCTGGCCCTGGCCTTGATTTTGGGGCTCCACAAGCATGGAGAGAGATTGCTTAATGCAGAGTATCACCCACCATTACGTAGTATCATAGAATCATAGAATAGTTAGGGTTGGAAAGGACCTTAAGATCATCTAGTTCCAACCCCCCTCTGCAGCTAAACAAGTGGCTGACTGAAGGTGGGGAGAGGGCTGCTTTGAAATACCACTTTGGTGTGGGACCCATCAGGAGACCCTGAATAATTATAAATGCTCTACACCATAGTCTTAAGATAACAGTATTGATTTTTGTCTGAAGATGCCAGTCTATTCCCATTTAAATGCAAAGCTGAAAGCAAAGAGCACACCTCCAGAAGTTTCTTCTTAAAACTTTAGAATGTCCAAAAATTAAGGAGCCCTGTGCAAAACTAATGCTAAAACTGTGAGATCGAAGCTGTTTAGTAGCTCTAGCTACAAATGTCAAATTTCGACAGTGTATCTGAGGAAACAGTCTTTTCTAGTAGCAGGGATGCAAGAAACCTAGGGGGAACTGTGTGGTCTGTTTGTGACCATTCCTGTCATCAGCCCATACCCGTTTGTCCATTGGGAAAATGTGTCACTGAACCCATTTGGCAAATGCTTTACAAGAAAAATTACTTCACTTTAAGAGACATTTTATTATTTAAATGAAACCTTACGTAGCTGGGCCTAGTCTTGGTACAGGACAAACCAAGTTAGCGAGCTGCTTTCCTCCTAGGTTCTCCATATAGGGAAGCAATGGGGAAAGACAAGAGTGAGGAAGAGCAAAAGCGAGGAGTCTTGCCTGCCTGGGCTGCAGAGAATGTGATGTAGCTTTTACATTCTGCTCCTAGATAGATTCTTTTGCTAGTCACAGCCTGAGATTGTTACTGTCTCTAAGGAATTTTGGAAGCAGACTGTGTTTGTCAGTCCTCCTCTTGCAAGACAGGTTGGCATCAGCAACATGTGCCTCCTCTCCCTGTGGGCATATGTGCAGCTAAGTTGTCCAGCCTGGCTTCATTTACTTCTCGGGTGAGAAGCAGCTCTTCCTCTTCCTCCCCTTTCCTTTGGAAAAGTCTCTGTGCCTGCTGGCATTCAGACACCTTCCTTGGAGATAACCCCAGGCCACAGGATAACAGCCTTGCTCTGGTGGATTTCAGTAGAGCTCCAAGACCACTGGTGATTGCTTGGGTTGGAAGGATTTGAGTGGCAAGGAGAGATGGGGCAGGGGCTGGGGGAAGGGGAAAACTGTCCCAGTGCATGAGCAGGATCTCAAAGTATGTGAATTTCTGAAGATCTCAAAGCTGAAAGTGCAGCATCTCCAAAGTGCTGGCAGGACCTCTGAGCAGAGCAAAGGGCAACAGCAGCAGGACAGAACATTGTCTGCTTACATGCAAAGTGCTTTTTTTCCCACATCACGTGAATGCATCACACAGTGCCTGGATGCTCTGCCTGAATGAAAAGCTGCTGGATACTCTGGTAATGTAAATTGTAATAAATGCCTTTGTCCACATGGAAGGTGAAGTGTACTGCATGGCAGGCTTGAGACCACAGCATGCTTGCTGGTGGAAGAGGATGATGTGCATTTGAAGGTTTGGCCTTTGCTGTTTCTCCTTTCTGCTGAGGCAGGATACCTTTTTCTCTGCTCACAAGATAAGCCTCCCAAACTGTAGTTTTTAGAGTGAACTTCATTGCACAGCCGGTAATGGCAGATGTTTTTCAGTTTGATTACCTCTACTGTCATTTAGTTAAGGTTCTCATATATCATTTTTGCTCTCCTTATGTTTGTACATAAGAAGGGGGTGCTTGGAAACGCTTGTTTTGTGGGAGTGTATTATGAACAAGGAACACTCCATAATTATTACAGAGGCATGGGATTATCAAATAACTATTATTTCAGAGTATGTGCTTGTAAGTTTTTCAGCCTGCCACCTTCCTGTGAGCATTTTGAAATCAGAATGAGTTTGACCATGACTGACTAAAGCTGCTGTGGATGAATGTGTTCTGTTTGCCTATGCAATTCTGTGTATATGGCTAGGCTGATCTGCGTTCGGAATTGTGCTAATTTGCCTTTAGGAAAGAGTATGACAATGCTGAGAACTCTGTAGATCACTGTTTCTGGCTTTATGGCTTCAAAATCTGCCTGATGCTTTTTTGGAACCTGGGAACAAAGTGGCAGTTTATTAAATGGAGGAGCAATGGATATCTGGAAATTCCAGGTGAGTGAAAGAACTTCGGGTTGGATTGGACCACAATTTTATTCATCTTCTCAAATACAGTGTGTTACCTGAAAATACTAAGCAACACATTTTATAGCCACAATCCTTTGTTTTCTTCCTTCAAATTCGCTTTACTGAAGCTCAGATCAATGTAAATTTCACCCTGTCTCACCCACTTATTTCTCCTGACAAAGAAAAGAGCCATTTACATTCACAGCACCTACCTACAGTTGCATGCTGGAGGCCTTAGTTAAGAAGTTAAGTCATCTGTGAATTATGTTAGAATTAATTAGTGAATTACAATAAGCTTATAAAAAATTTGCTGTTGTTTATACTGTTTCAGTCACTAATCATTCACGCAGGGCCCACGTGTCAAGCTCATTGCACAGCCTGTGTACCCGTTTGCAGTCTCAGGTCAGATCCTGCCTATCATTCCTTCATGAGGGAGCCCCTTCTACAGAAGGCAGTGAGGTCTTAACGCAAATGCTGCCAATTCCATGAGCAGCTTGGCTTGCCCTGTCAGAGCCAGGGATCTGCTGAGATGCTGCCCACAGCTGAAAGAAATGAGGAAACATGTAACAGAGAGGGTGGAATAGCACTGGGAAAATATTATATATGCAGCATATAAGACAGCAGATGAAAAGCCTATAAGAAAAATCACTGAAATGTCCTTTTCTTCAGTGAATGCCTGTGAGGTACTTTTTGTCAAAAGTTGTGTCATTTGGGAGGCCACCAGCCCCTTCCAGGCTGCTGCACATGAAGAATTTCCCATCTACCATAATCATCACTACTGCATACCTTCTGCAAGAAGAAGTGTGACTTTATCTCGGCAATTTTCTCTGTCTGTGGTGCTGTATAATAATCAGTGTTTTGTACAGCCTTAATATGGGATCTCAAAAGATAATGAAGACTGCATCCTCCATAGAAGGTGGAATATGCATAGAAAATTAAAACTCCTGGGAGCAGAGAAATTTATTTTAAAGTATTTAAATTAATTTCATGGTTACAAAGGTTTGCAATGCCTTGAACTCCCACAGTGTACCATTCTTCAGGCATGTGAACTAAAATGATACCAGTGATAAAAGGTCTGCTCTGGAACAGATCTGCTTACTTACCACGAGCAAAATATCACCCAGCACTGCAAACATACCCGCCAGCACACTAGGGAAAGGTTTGTGTGCATTTAATTGGCCCTGTTTACTTTATTAATTTAAGCTTTAACCTTATTCTGTCAAAGTGTACAAAACTAGGGCTGTTTAAGCATAAGCCAAGAAAACTTCATCTAAATTCAGAACTACATCTGCTTGAAACCTTATTCTCTATTTTCAGTATTAACCTGATCACACAAACATGTGACATGCATTTAGAGTCCCTCAAAGAGCATGAATTCCCTTATCAACCTAAAAGATAACTAAATCTTTTGCTTTTTGAACTGAATCAGAGCACTGGGAGATTTAAAATATCCTGATAATAAACATACTTTTTTTAGATGCAAACTAACTGCTTTTTAACAAAGAGTCTGACATCATCTCAACTGTTTCAGCTGAGTGCTCTGCATTGTTGTCATGTCATGCAATTCTCTGGTGAATTGTATGGGTGTGTATATGAAATTTAATCAACAGCTAAAGAAGTCAAATAAGTGCGATGCTTGGTTTTCATTTGAATATTGCAGTGCTTTCTCGAATATAAATTTTAAATACCTGTTTAAAAGTTGGGGATTTCTGTTTTAGGATGCCTTTCATGTATTTTGGAATGCATTTCTCTCGCATTGTGTCAAATCTTTATTTGATCTGTATGTGGCATGTTTTGCTTGGTGTAGAAATGAAAAATATACCTATCTCTTGAAGAAATGAAACAGGCTGGTCAAAAAAGATACTTTTCTAACTTGAAGAAGTCATTTCTGCTTTGTCAAGAGCAAAATAGGTTTTTGCTTGAGATGTGACAGTTCTCATTCCAGCTGTTAACCTGTGTGTTTTATTGGATCAAAAGAAATTTGGTTTTCCTTAGTGGGAACAGTCATCAAATATAGCTTTGTTTTTCACATCTCGGATGATACGCTTAGAGCGGTAATCAAGTGGGAGGGGGGGTTCTTTCTTTTATTGTGTACTGTTATTGTTTGAGCTCGAAAACCTTTCAATATGGACAGAATCAATTCTTTTGCACGATGGTTACGAAAGCACAGTTGTAGAAATTTTGTGAGATTGGATCCAATCTGATACTTGGTTTCCTGAATAGAGTCTGCATTCTTCATCTGTCCCTTTACAGCTGGTGTCAAACCTGACACTCACTGATAGCCAACTGAGAATGTGTTTTATTGTTTTTGTTTTGGTGGTTATTTAGTGTACTAATTCTGTCTAATTATGAATCTCCCAGTACCTGTGCAATCTCTTGTCAGAAGCTTTTCTGACTTTAGAAACAAAGGAACTATGGATGGTGTCTATCGAGTTGCATTTTGTTATGAACATTCCTGTATCTTACCTCTCCAAAATTGAAAAGAAACAGCAAATAAGACATGGGAATTTCGTAGCAGGATGCCAGATGTTCTGCTTTGAACATAAGTTCATAAAGATCAAGTGATTTTGGATTACAATATTTTTTTAAACGAGGTATGCTAACAAAAGTGGCATGCTAACAATCTTTAAATGTGTATTTTGTTATAGGCTGTCATGCGGCTGTACAAATTTGCTTTTGTAATGTCAGTGACCGGGTCTGTGGGAGAGTTTGTCAGATATAACTCAGGAGAAGCAGGATGCTTTGACAAATGCATGCAGCAACCAGTCATGTGTATGCTTAAAATTTCTGTATGTACCTGTTTATATCTTGTTCTTTAGTTCTTAGCAGTACAGTTTGGCAAAGGTGAAGTTTTCTCTCCTCTCTAACACTCTACCTTGATTGCAAAGTTTCTGAAAGTATTCATGAGTTGAGCTTTAAACTTGACAAATAGGTTTTAGAGAACTAATGGAGCATTTTGTAAAACATTCCTCTGTACTTAAAAAAATGTTTTGTCCTTTTTTTTAATTATTTTTTTATTTTAGTAAGAAATATAATATCTGTTAGTGTAAGGGTTACTGATCTTCAGAGGAGTTCACAGAATCATAGAATCGTAGAATAGTTAGGGTTGCAAAGGACTTTAAGATCATCTAGTTCCAATCCCCTTGCCAGGGGCAGGGACACCTCACACTAAACCATGCCACACAAGGCTATGTCCAACCTGGCCTTGAACACCGCCAGAGACAGAACATTCACAACTTCCCTGGGAAACCCATTTTAGTGCCTCACCACCCTTACAGTAAGGAATTTCTTTCTCAGATCCAATCTAAATTCTCCAGGCTGAACAGCCTCAACTCTATCATCCTATCTTCATAAGGGAGGTGCTCCAGTCCCTTGATCATCCTCTTGGCCCTCCTCTGGACTTCTTCCAACAGTTCCGTGTCCTTTTATGTTGAGGACACCAGAACTGCACACAATATTCCAAGTGAGGTCTCAGGAGAGCAGAGTAGAGGGGCAGGATCACCTCCCTCGATACAGTTGGCTTTCTGGGCTGCAAGAGCACATTGCCAGCTCATGTTCATTCTCTCATCAACCAACACCCCCAAGTCCTTCTCCGCAGGGCTGCTCTCAATCTCTTCTCTGTCCAACCTGTAGTTGTGCCTGGAATTGCTCCGACCCAGGTATAGGACCTTGCACTTGTCATGGTTAAACTTCATGAGGTTGGCATCTGCACATCTCTCAAGCATGTCAATCTACACTGCTCTCTTCTTTCTCCATCTATGCTGGCAAAATATCAGGGTACATGCAAGACTGTTATCTACTGGTTCAATTGCCATTCATAAAGATCTAGTTATATAGCAAGCCATAAGAAGAAATTGTGCTACTGGTAATGAAGTGAACCAGCTGCGTACATTAATAACCTGGTTTGTAAAAAACCTGCCTAATTTAGTAGTTACAAGACAAATTTAAAGTGTATAATATGAAGACATTTAAGGAAACTTCAGGTATACTTCTTGCAAGCAAAATGTCTCTGTGTACCTTTTGCAGATATTGGATGCTTCTAAGCCTGTGTTAGATTTCCCCAAAGACCTCCACAAATTATAAAGCAAAACATCAAACTAAAATAGAGAATTGCTCTAGAACAAATTCCAGCAAGCAGTTTCTCCCTCTCCATTCTGCCCTGTTTGGAAGTTTCTTGTAAAGGTTTTCTTGTCTGTTAGAAATCTATTTTTCATTCTTCTTTTCCCTGGCTGACAACTTGTTTTCTAAAAAAAGAAATATGCACTAATGAACTGCACACAGATGATGCCGGGGACGCGCAGCTTGTCATTCATGAAGAGCCCAGAAAATACTTCCAACACGCTCAGCAATGTCACTTTGAAAAACATTTAATGACACCTTTCCTTTTGCAATATGCAGCTAGAAAAGTGTCATGTAAAATGTGCAGGGGGAAATGGATAGCAGACATCACAAGAGAATGCTTTCAGGGGAGAAAGGAAAATATTTTAGCAAAACTTGCCGATTTAACTATGCTTGTAGCACAATATATAGCATTTTTACACTCCCTTTCTTTTATGTATATTTGTGTTACACAAGATTAAACTGAGAACAGATTTTATTTTATAGAATAGGGAAAAGTGCAATGTATTTTCATTTTTATGTAGTTCACTGGAAATTACTTAAAGAATGTTATCTAGGAGCATCATTCAAAGCTTGTCAGTTACCATGCTAGCTGGTACAGCTAGCATTCTATATATAGCATAGGTCTATAAGGCTATAAACTTCTCGATTTCTGGGTATCAACATTATGTTGCTATGAATTCACTATTCCTTTGAAAAATTCATTTGTCAGCTCTTTTTTTTGATATTCTTATAGTTCTTTGTTATTGGGTAGAAGTATACACAGGTTCATGTAAGATATAAATGTATTCATTTAAAGACAAGATTTCTGAGCATATACAATCATAGAATCAACCAAGTTGGAAAAGCCTTTTAAGATAAGGTCTAACCATTACCCCAGGACTGCCAAATCCACCACTAAACCATGTCACCAAGGGCTTCATCTACATGGTTTATGAGCACTTCCAGGGACAATGATTCTGCCACAAGTATCAATAATTTTCTTAATAGGTTGCAAGAAATAATGTTAATAATTTCACTGTCAATAATGGGAAAAGAAAGGACTATGGAACTCTTAGAAGGGTGTGCTTTCACATTTCTAATTGGTCCACTAGCTTGTAAAATATTTCCAGTGATTTTTGGTTTGGGTTTTTTTTTTTTCCTTTTCCTTTTTTGAATAATAATAGAAAAAAATAAAATCAGAATTTTTCTCTATTCTCATCTTTCACTTTATGGGAGTTGATCAAAGCAGATTTAGTGTGAGTATGGATCTCATTAGCATATACTACTGGACTGGTGTTAATGCCTGATAATTCATTCCATCTTTCAGTAACAGTGCAGCTTACACCCTGAGGTAATAACTAGCCTATTCATAGATTGCTGGCAAGTTTTGGTAGGGTTTGTGGCAAATGCTTCAAATTTCAATTTTTATTTCTTTTTTCCTAGAAAATGTGACAATTTTTAAGGCATTTTTCCCTGATAGGCTGGAATTTCTAATGATTGTCATGCCTGCTATGCAATATTTGTATTAACCTTTCTGGGCAAGTAAGTCTGGAAAGAAATTCTTGGTTCTGAATGAAATTCGTATGGTGAAAAGTGGGATGGAAGGTACTAAAAAAGAAAAGAAAGGACACACAGAGAACACTGCTTGTTCTGTTTCCTTTGATTTCTGTGAAGGGGTAAGCACCAAGGCCTACCATGCCCATATTGGATTATACGAAATTGCTTATTATTTCACAGAATTTTTTTATCCAATACACTGCTTTATTTCATTTGAAGTATTTTTTCTTAATGATTCCACTATGATTCTGTTGATTGTCAGCAATACAAAATGCAACATGCCTTTGTTATTCTTTCTTTTTGTTTACTCCTTGTGACATTTATGCTGATCTTTTTAGAGCCCAGTGTGGGTTCTGAGACAGTAAATACAATGTCAGGCTCATAAAATCTTCATACCAAAGAGCAAATGACTGCTTTGGGTACACACACAATATAGATGGACACATCTCTCCCTCTGCAACTGAAGTTACACTATCAGTCTTTGCAGGTTCACGCCCTTAGGCTCAGCCATCAGTTCTGTTGGGCAGAAGTGTGGAGGCAAAATAAGGTAGACACTAAAGTTTACTGTGGAGAATTTTACTTGAAGATCTCTTGGACTGAAGTTTGTAATTTCAGTAGCCATGAATGTAGATTGCAATTTGTGTGTTTAGACTAACAATGGGAAATATCTAATGACAGGAGTATGTAAACACTGAAGGTTCAATTTTCTTGAATGACCCTTCATGGGAAAATTGTGTCTTAATAAGCAGGACTAAAAGAATTTATTTCGTTATGACTAAAAACATACAAGTTTCATAAAGAAATGGTTGGACATATTAAAAAAAAAAAAAAGAAAGAGAGGAAATTTATCAGTCATTTGTACTGAAGAGAAAAAAGTCAAAGGCTGTGGGTCTGTGAAAGTACCACTGCTGCAATAATTACCTTGACTGTTAACAGGAGTCCTTCAGGGAGAAGGTGAATTATTGGACTGAATGGATGAATATGGACAAGAAATTAAAAACTAGATTTGCAAGGCTTCAGCATGGACTGTTTTCTGAGATTATTTAGGAAGACTTTGTACATAACACACCTCTAGCAACAAATGTCTTTAATGTACTTTTGACAACAGATACATTTCAGAGCTATGAAAAAACATTTGGCTTCTATGTTACAAAATTTGTCCCATTTCCCATCCATTTTTTTAATAAAAGTTTTAGTTTAGTGGAAGGGAAAGAACTGCTTTTCCTTCCAACTTGTTGGGTTGGTTTTTTTTTTTGAGAAATGGATAGGACTCTGACTGAGCAGCTAGTTTGGTAAGTCAGTTTTCTTGCCTAACCCTATGCAAGGGATACAGCCTCTGAACGGTGTTTAGATATTACCACTTATTTTTCCAAAAAAAAAAAAAAAAAAGATTAAAAAATTCCAAAACAAACAAACAAACAAAAACCCAAAAAACCAACACATTATGGCTTGTTCTGTTGAGTCAAATGGAAACTGTCAGAGAGTAGCAAAAGTCACACTGGATCCCAAATAAAAATATCTGATAACTTTAACATGTCCTACATAAAATATAGTCCCATTAGTAAAAATGATGTTTAAAAAAAAAATATTAAGTTCTGAGGAGCTCCTGCATCTTCCTTTTTTTGTTTTGTTTTATATTTATTCAATGTATTGACAGCAGCCATAATTAACATGTCACTTTCTACTAAAGTATAAGGAGCAGAAGAAAAATGTGCTGTGTGTGCCATGACAGAGACATGATGTCCAGAATTTTGGCCAGCAAAAGTCCAAGTCCCTTACAGACAGTGGCTGATTGATTGAGCTATGGCAGCTTGAACTGACCAAAGTCTATACCTCAGCCTCACCTACTTATGGGCCAGCAAAGTTCCTTTTTGGCTTTTTGCACTAAATGTCAGTCTAGGAACTGGGGCAGCTGAGGTGTAGCTGGGTGTTTCTAGCACAAGTCAGATATCTGCCAGGTATTAAAAAGATAAAGGCTTAAATCAGCAGGATAAGAGTCATTACAGGAGCTGCTGGAGCCTGAGTATCTCTGGGAAAAACTTTATGTCAACAAGTAACACTAGCCAGGAATAAAGTGTTTCCCTTGCTGGTTCCTATATAGTATGTGAATGTTAGGTGCTGGTATCAGCATAATTCCTATGGAACTACATCTGTCCAACTTTTCTGATAATTAGTTGGAGGCAGCATGCTATCAAATTAATTAGTAGAATAACTGCATTACTTCAGCAAAATTTGGTTTGCGTATAGCCAGTGATATGTAAGCAGACTCCATTAATCTTTTTTATTTTAAACTGTGTGACTGATTTGGAACTGCATTGCAATTTAAACTGCAAAAGAGCAAAGTACACTGTATTTATCCAATTTAAATACAATTTTGCTTCTCTCCAGGCACACTTCAATATACTTCTGGCATTGCACTTTGTGCAATTTCAATTGCTTTTTCTTTCTTGGGAGTATTTCTGCTACTTTTACAAAGGTGCTAATAGTAATTATCTTTTCCTTTTTATTCATGAAATTCAACCTCACAGAGAAAAGCACAGTTTATCCTCTCGCTTACTTATATTGTTGCATTACATTTGTGGTCTCAAGTAGGATTAGCAGCATTAGACTGTACGGTAGTTCTTTGCAGTGTTGCAGGGAGCTAATCATGCATCTTATGCAGATTATCTGACTGATAAGAATTTGTTTTTTCAAGTTCTTTTGGTTTTGATCATTAAGGTACTAGATGAGAAAACTTAGCTCAGTATCCATATGGAACCCATTTTCATAGAGCAATTAAACGTTAGCTAAACTTGTTCTTTTTCTGCCTCTGCCTTAGGTGTTACTGTTGGTGTAAGAAATCTAGTGGGTTTTTTTTTGTTGTTTTAATACTCAAAAGGCTTACACTTATATAACTTGTTGATTCTTTTAACCAATCTTTGGACATAGAATGTAGAAACAATAGTCTAGAAATTATACCTAAATACAATGAATAAATTAATTTCAGGTTTGATTTTATCAGTTATTTGTCCTGTTATTTTCTAGGCATTTCTTATATTTTCAGGTGTGGCCTCCAACTTTAAAACTGTGTGCTGTGATTTAGAAGACATAATTTTTTAATTTCTATTTACATATGTTTTTGATTAATATTTTCTTGCTTATTGATGGGAAACCATCAGTGCCTAACTTTTGTTTCCCTCTGCTCTGCTCCCTGCTGAGGTACCATAAAGAAAATGCATCCTTATTTTGCCATGGTAAGAGTGGCAAAGACTCTTTTCTCCAAATTAAGAGAGTGTTCTGTTTGTAGAAGAAAGTCTGTCAATCTGTGTATTTGTTCTTTAGTCACCTTCTCATGTCAAAATAGAGAATAGAGTTGGTCAAAATATGAATGCTGTAGACTGAGTTTCTGCTCTGTTCGTGAGAAGCTTAGAAGATTAAGACGGGACTTTTTGTGCCCCTGTGCCAAATGAGCCAGTGCATAAGAAGCATTATGGGTTACTCCAGACACAAAATATCATTTCTGCTCACTGAGAATGTGTGTTCTGTGAGCTCGGGTTTATTTGGAAGACTGGAGATGCAGAGATGGGGGGAGCTGAGGAACTCTTAACTCCTCTGGACTTCCTCCCCCAGGCAGCAGCTCCCAATGTTGGTGGTCCTGTTGCTTGGCAGGACAAGAACTTCCTGGACAGGAGGGGTTGTGGGGAAGACATAGAGACCTTCATGACATTGGGTGGATGTGGGTCTAAAGGACCTTGCTGTGAAGGATTTCTGAGCGAGACTAGCTGCTGGGAGAGCTTTGAGATAGCAGAGGAATGTTGCTGAGAAAGTTTTGAGACCGTAGGGGAGAATTGCAAGGAAAGTTGGGCAAGATAAGAAGGAAGAAAGAAGCGAGGAACCAGTATCCAATGAGGGGACAACAGTGAGAAGCAGGCATCCAGTTAAGGCAACCAGTGAGCAAGATATCAACCAATGAAGATGCAAAAATGCCCACGTGGATGGTGATAGCTAACCAATTGTATTAGCCGCTCATACATGCGGGTATTTCATATAGCCTATATCAACCCTGGACCTTCAGGAAATAAACGATTGTTTCCTAAACAGAAACAGGATCCGTGCCTTATTCTCCACAGGTGGAGGTATAGTGCCATCTATGAGCTGGCCCTGGGAACCTGAGAACAGCTTTCCACCTGCTTCTGGCAGCGGTGCATTTGTCGTGGTTGGTAGAGGAACACTTTAAACACTGCTTCTTTCCAGAGTGAAAGAGGTAAAGTCCAGACTTGTTAATTGTCAGACAGACTTGACAGTGAAGTTTCACAAACTGCACATTCAAAGTACTTACTGGTGGCCATTTGCACTCTCTCTTAGTAACCAAGGTTGAAACAAGATCTTTGAGGAATCTAATTGCAGTAATACCAAGGCTCTGGGCAGCTTGACATTTATAAATTACTTCCTCTGAGGCAAAGCAGGATGTGTTTTCCTTTACAAGATCATTGCCAAATTTCGGGCTTGAATTGCATGCTGTTTTCTCTCAAAAAAAGTCCAAGTATCTAAATCTATGTAGCACTGTTTAAAATCATGCAGACACCTATTATTCTTCCACCTACAATTAGTATGGTATTTTTTTTTGACTGTAGTGTGAAATTGAATTGATTGCAAAATCATACAATGTTGTAAAGGGAAGGGAAGAAATACTTTCTAAAATAGCTTCACTTCTAAGCAGAAATTATCTTAGTACTACATTAGTACTTCTTTGATTTCTTGTGTGTATATTTGTATTGGAAATCTCAGATGTGGGATGGAGTATTAAGGGAGTTTAGGAATAATTCATTATCATCTCTGACTTTTTTCTGTAGATATTTAGTTTAATCTTGTGCAAGTTTTGATTTAACTGGCTTTTTTCTCTGCCTGTGCCAGATAGACACTCTGTATTGGACAATGTGGTTTTCTTTTTATACATTTAAGTGCTTTAAAGTTTCTTTGTTTATAAAAGTGCTTCTCAGGGGCAGAGCTGCCCTTATCTCATACATCCAAGAACCCTCCCAGCCACCTGCTCATTTAAAGCAACATGAATGCCTGCTGCTGCACAGAGGCACAGGAGAGCCCCCATCAGCAGTAATTGTTGACCTACCACAGTTCCAGTCAGTGATCAATAGATAATACTTTGCTGCGCAGCAACAGCATGGATAAATTGCAGAACCCACTGAGAATCTGTTTTTGACATGCAAACCCAGCTGATGGCCTTCAACTGTAACAGATGTCAGAGAGCGACAGGCACCCTGGGGCACTGCTAAAGTACTGCTGGAACTTGACTTGGGAAAAAAAGAATGTTATCAAATTACTAAGTGTGTTCAGAGTGGAGAAAAAGCCTGCGCAAAAGAAAATTACTACTTTCATTTTCTTTCTTATCTTCTGCTCCAACACAGTATGTGTGCTGCCTTATGCAATGCTATCAACTACTGTACTAATGAGCAGTTCAGCTGCATGAAATGATGAAGTTTCTCAGTACCAGCTAAGGGGCTGTGTAGCAGGAGAAACTAGAGATTAGGAAGAATATGTGCTCCTAGGAATGCTTTAACTAACTTTTTTACTTCAGCATATGCAGATTTGAAAGTGTGAATATTTGCTAACAAATATCCTTACATGACTATGTTTATTCAGTCCAATTCAAGGCAGAGAAAAAAAAAACTAAATTAAATATGATACTTTTTTTCTTTCCTTGTGTTGAGCTTGCATGTGTACAAAGTTTAATCCAGCTGTTTTGCTTACTTGCAATGCCTTTGTTTCTGGAAATGTTAATGCAGAGTTGGGACTAGGCTGGACAGTGTGTTTTAATGTTTCGAGATCTTTGGCAATCTCTGTGTGGTGATGATCAGCAGAATTGATTAGAATGAACATGCATGTAACTAAAAAACTGAACATGCAAGGGGTTCATTTCCAGAAAATACTTCAAGTTCAGTGATACAAAAAGTAATACTTAAAGAAATTCTGTCTCCAAGAGGAAAATAGAAAGGTAGATGTCTACTTATTTTTTTTTCTGAGTCTTGAAATGGTTTATTACTGTTTCATCAAATGTACAGAGTAACTATTACCATAATGTTACTGAGATATATCTTCAAGTTCTTGTATCTTTCAAATACAAAGCTCTCAATGTTGCTTATACTTGTGCTCAATCTATTCACACTTCTTAGACATAAAGGGTCTCATTATAGATAATGGAACTAGCATAGTGCTTCAGAGAAATATTATAATTCTGACAACAAAATAAAAAATGCATCTAGGAAGATGGTGCAGTATTCTATACTTGCTACCCTACCATATCCTGGGCACCATGAAAGAGCACATCTCCCAAGAGCAGCTTTCCCAATGGAGGTTTAAAATGGATTTACATGCTACCCAACTGAATAGCCTTTAATAGCTGCTGCAAGCCCTCTCTTTCTAAACAGCCCTTGCACTCTCTTTGCAGGTCAGAAGGACAAGGCATCCATTTTGGAGTGTCAGAAAGGCAAGATGTCCAGCAGTGCAACGATAATATCGCTGACTCAATATTGCTAAGAATTGACTGATTTGAGCTATCATGAGGTCTGTTGTGAAACAAACAACTATCAGCAAGAAATTAAGTTATAGTGTTTATAATAAACTGTGAAGCGCTTTACTCAGAATCTTTTTTATGGAGAACAGAAGCATGCCTTGTATATATAATATATATATAGCATACACATATGTTTATATATCTCCATATGTAAAGCCAAGAATTTTAGTGGAAATCTTAGTAGTCTAATTCAAGCATCATCACTAGTCCTTATCAAATTGTACAGCAAAACGAAGAATAGTGTAGTCAGAATACTGATGCAGAAAATGTCACAATAATAGAAATAATGCTATTCAAATTGCAACATACACTTCTTTCCTGGGGTTGTGCTCAACCTTCCCTTCTGCCAAGTCCAAAGGTTAGCAGCTTCAGACTAGTGTGTGGAAGGGTGTTACATCATGTTCCCATTTTCCGAAGTCCTTTACCAGGAAAAATAGGATGTTCATGTTACAGGGTTCCTCTCCCAGGATCGTTTGAGGTCCATTATTTGTATATTTGCTAGCACTTCTATATTGTCTTTTTTCCACATTGCTCTGCAGCTCCAGGTTTTATCCAGGTGTTTACTATATATGGTACTGTCATGGGTTCAGCAGCAGCAGTCATTTTTCTTTAAGTAGTAGCTGGTGAGCACTGTGTTGTGGATTTTCGGCTT
>JASSUY010005528.1:0-10350 GCA_032466535.1 Forpus xanthops | reverse complement strand
GTTATACCTTAGTTACTAAACTGTTCTTATCTCAACCTGTGGGAGTTGCATTCTTTTGATTCTCTTTCCCATTTCCCTGGGACTGGGGAAGAAAGAGGGGGGAGTGAGCAGAACTGTTTGAGGGGCCTCAAACCACGACAAAGGGTCAAATACTTCAACTGCTTATATTATGTAAATGATTTAGTTCCTTTCCTTGGTTTTATTTATTTTGTCTTCTTTGGAGACTAGCAGAAGGTATAATAAGTATTTGCAATTTGGAAGATTTGGGAAAATGAATATCACTGAAAGTAAGAGCCAGCCTACGCTGGGTACTATGGTATTTTTAGATGAAGGTTGCCTCACTGCCTAAAAATATAACTTGCCCATGGAAAATTACCTATTAATGAAACATAAAAGTCTGATTTCAAAGAGAAAATGTCATTGTTTATTCTGGGACATGAAGGGATTGCAGTTTCAAATGCCTTAATACAGATGTTATGAAAGTTAGAGCTGATGTTACTTTCAAGATCTGTTGTCTGGATCATGTGCTGAGCATGAGCTGTGTCAATCCTTTCATCCTCCCACAGAATATTTTCTTCCATATTCTCTGTTACTTAAGTAATGGTGGCAACAGCTGGCAGTCCAGCAGTGTCTGCTGACACTGGTATGAGTGAGGTTAATGGGCACATCTGAACAGGCTGTGAGACCTGTAGGTTTCACCAGTTGCATTGTGCACCTGATGCTGGTGTAAACAGTGCCATGTGTGTGCCATGTCCTGGATGTACTGGTTCTCCCGAAGGAGCTGCTCCTGCTGCTCTCTCAATTGAACTTTAGTTTCTTTAAGGATTTTTGAGTATTGGATGAGTCTGAGCAATTCCTGCTGCAGATGCCAATTCTCTGCTTTTACTTGTTTGATATGCTGCATTAGAGATTGTATTGCTGCTTCTTCTGCTCTCTTGGTGAGAACCTGGATCTTCTGCTGAAAGTCCATCTTACAGTCATCCTTGGCCTGCAGAAATCTGCTCTTGATTTTGTGCATTTTGTCCGAATGCTGTATCTTTGTGACCAGCAGTTCCTTCTCCAGCTGTTTAATCTTTTTTATTTGTTCCTTTCGATAAGATGGGTCATTGAAAGGCTTCAGGTCTTCAACCTCCATGCTCAGAAAAGAGTACTTTGATTTCATGTTCATCAGATCACTCCTTACATCCTTTTCTTTTTCTGTGTACTGTGAGATGAGCTTCTCTTTCTGCATCCCAACTTCAGACAGATCAGCATGATTCTGGTCATTTAATGTTATTATCACATCCTGGCACTTCTGGTTGTGTTTTTTTATGTAAGAGAGGTAAGCATTGCCCTCTTCCTGATTCTGTTTGGCTTCCTTTTCTAGGAATTTATTTTCCTGCAGGAAATACTCCATCCTTCCCATATATGTGTTCATATGTTCAGTAACAACCTTGTATTCCTTCTTCAAGTATGATTTTCTCTCTTGGGAAAGTATTTCCATGTCACTTACTCCTTTGGATGTATCTCCATTCTTGATTGTTATTTCTTGCTTTTTTTTTCCAGCACGTGGGTTGTCCTGTTTCTTCTGCTTTGTCTTGGATGCCATAGTCCACACTGGGAATATCAAACACTGGCAAACTGTAACAGAATGAAAAATGACAAATTCTAACCAAGTATTTATGCCACATGTATGAGTGTTGCTTTTTCCCCCTGCCATGTCCTCTTATGTTCTTATGTTTTCAGTGATTATTCTGGCAGCTAGAATATTTGGCCTAAATGTTTCATGTCTGGCCTATGTTGTGAGTTGAAACATGCACAGATGCATATTTCAGTTTTTATATTCCTAGTTAACTAAAAAGTAGTTCTGCTAATCTAAAAATACACATCTTTTTAAGATTTCTCTTTTGTTGTATCAGGTTGCATTATTTCTATAGTTTGGAGTACAAAGTAAAATTCCACTGGCCAATTATTGTACTGTCTTTCTGTAGGCAGTAGACCTTGTCCTTAAAACTTCAGCACCAATTTAAGAACTAAAGTGCTAAAAGGGGCATGCCCAAAACTTCCATATTCATAAAGCAAATTCTAAACCATAAGTGCTAGATCATCAGGCTGGACTGGAAGTTATCTGTAGAAAATATTGTAGACAGTAGTACAGATTAAGCCCCATTTCTCCATCAAAGCTATATCCTGCAGTTGTATTTGAAGAGACAGCTGAATCCTTTTCCTGGATTTAGAAAGCTCAGTCAGTATTTTCTTATGAAGTGAGAGCAGAAAAGGAAGTGTTGCAACCAGTTTTAATCTTGGGATTCAGTAATCAAGCAAGGTACTCACTTTGGAGACTGACCGTGTTTTTATCCTTCTACTGCCTGAGGTAACATAAACTGATACCTTCTTGGACATCACTTTAAACTATAATGTCATTTGAGATATGACACAGATAACTAAATATTTATGAATATAGAGAGAGTGAAAGAATGACCATAAAGGCAATAATGGCTAAAGAAACATCATAAAATCATAGAAACATCCTCCCAGATCTGGCCATGAAAAGTGTGCTATGGATTTTGATGGAATGTTGAATGTGCCATGCGGATGTGCACATTGTCTAGGACTGGATTCTTCTCTCAGAGATGGTGAGTGGGGGATAAGTATACAACATTCAGGGTTGAACGTCAGTTCAGTACCTCTTTTTCTGCGTTCTATTTTTGGTTTCATTATAGATAAGTAGTCTGAAATTTGCTTTGGTGTTTTAGTCAAATTAAGGTAAAATGGCTTACTCTATCATGAGGAAGATGTTACAGCTCTGAGTACATTGGTAACCCTGCCTTGGTTTTCTGTGTTGTTACGAGTTGTTCTGTCTGGCTTGTTTCTTGCTGCAAAGATATCAGTCCTTTAATAAAGACAGTTTGATTAAGACAGAATGAGAGGCTTCTCTTTCTACCAGTGTAATTTTCTATTTATACTGGTCAAGTTATTGCAAAGCACAATATTATCATAGCTAATCTATTTGTATTTCTGCAGTAGACTATGTATTTTTGGCCTGTGGTAGGTATGTGACAAAGCACTGCATAGTAGATAAAACACAATGTTTTATTTGGGACAGATCATTCTTGAGATTGAAGGAGCTCTCCTGCACTTCTCTCAAGGACCATCTCCCATGGGATTCTTCCAGACACTGAATAGCTAAAACTCTACTCTCCTAAAGTCCACAATTGTGATCTTACTATTTGCATTGTTCCCTTTTTTCAGGATCCTGAACTCCATCATCTTGTGGTCACTGCAAGACTATGCCCAGCTTTCACATCTCAAACTAGTACTGCCTTGTTTGTAACTACCATGAGAGTAATAGAACCAAATTGCTAGCAAAATTTACCAGAGTAAAATGCATGTTTCGAGCACAGGCTTGTTTTCCAGAAGGGTCAAGCATTACTGGATAATGAATGATGAAGCACAGCAACAAGATAGGAGCTGTACATGTCTGATATTCATGCTTTTTCCTTTAGGTTCAGAATATTGATTTTGTTGGCCTTGACTGTGTGGCACAGGTTCACTGGTAAGTACAGCTAAACACTTCCTGAATCTGAGGAATAAGTTCGAAGACGTTTTGCAACATTTGTGAGATACCAAGTGAAGGTGATGATTCGAATAGTAATTGTGCCCTATATTGCACTTTTAAAAATTGATCTTCTGTATGTATCAAGTTATTAAAAGATAATACAGCATAGAAAAGGGATGTCTAGTATTCAGCATAATTTCTGTCATGTGAATGTGGCAGGGAATTGTTGAAATAATGGTGTTAATGTAATGATTTGAATATATATTCAGTCAGTGTGAGCACTGTGCCTGCAAACTACATTAAAAATTTGCCCTTTCTTTTTTTAAATTACTTATTTCAGGAGGGGATTTGTTGTGTTTTTTTTTTTTTTTTTTTTTTTTTAACATGTGACATTCTATGTTAAAGCTGCTGAGATACTTGCAATCTAAGAGGCCCAGTTAAGTCCACAATACATACTGAAGGAAGGAAAGTGCATCATTATTAGAGAAACTGAACATGAACTGGGTTCAGTGGGCGCTTGCAGTCCAGAAACCAACCGTGTCCTGGGCTGCATCAAAAGCAGTGTGAAGGAGGTGATCCTGCCCCGCTACTATGCTCTTGTGAGACACCATTTGGAGCATTGTGTTCAGTTCTGATGTCAACATAAGAAGGGCATGGAGCTGTTGGAGCAAGTTCAGATGAGGCCACAAGCATGATCAGGGGCTGAAGCACCTCCCCTATGACAACAGGCTGAGAAAGCTGTGGCTGTTCAGCCTGAAGAAGGCTGCGTGGAGACCTCAGAGCAGCTTCCAGTATCTGAAGGGTACCACAAGGATGTTGGGGAGGGACTCTTCATCAGGGACTGTAGCGATAGAACAAAGGGTGATGAATTCAAACTTAAACAGGGGAAGTTCAGGTTAGACATTAGAAAGATGTTCTTTGAGGGTGGTGAGGCCCTGGCACAGGTTGCCCAAAGAAGCGGTAAATGCTTCATCCTTGGCAGTGTTCAAGGCCAGGTTGGACAGAGCCTTGGGTGACATAGTCTAGTGTGAGGTATCCCTGCGCATGGCAAGCGGATGGAACTGGATGATCTTAATGTCCTTTCCAACCCTAATTATTCTATGATTCTGTATCACTCTATTAATGATTCTTGCAGATGTAATAGGAAAATAGAGGGTTAACTAGTACCTTGTGTGCTGAATTTCTAAACTAATTCAGAACAGGAACAGTGCAATCAAGGATTTAAAACTGGAGAGAAGTCTGGTAACTAATAGTTTTAATTAACATAAAATTTACTGTATTGTAATACAAATGGTGACCCTTTTTAAAGAAAATACTCAAAATTCAGGGATGTAAGTGAACAAAATAGAATAAATATACTAAAATCATCTGACACAGTAATAGCAGAACAGGTTCCAAGCTGGGAGTATGGAAGCTGCATCAGAAGTAGAGAGGTTATGGGGAGACAAGACTCCGTACAGAAATCATTGTAGTTGTTTCGGGAAACAAACTTGCTGACCCAGAAGGGTGTCACAACAGGCAATAGTAGAACTGAGTTAATACTAATTGTATGGTTTTAGGGGAAAGGCAGTTGTAGAGCTGTATGAACGCTAGAGAAACTCCCACATTTGCATGAGAAAGTCAGGCCTTTTGGCAGTTGGTATACAGAATAGGGTGGGTGTTCTAAAGCAAGCACTGACCTTTCCTGCTCCTGTGGTCTTCACAGATTTTCCATATAGCTTCTTGTAGCTTGCTGTTCCTGGTCTGTTGGACAGCATTTGCTGATTGCCAGCATGTGCTCTCTAAGGAATGCTTGTAA
The DNA here is from genome assembly GCA_032466535.1 of Forpus xanthops. Classification (NCBI taxonomy): domain Eukaryota; kingdom Metazoa; phylum Chordata; class Aves; order Psittaciformes; family Psittacidae; genus Forpus; species Forpus xanthops. The sequence continues at coordinate 5,014 of JASSUY010005528.1, read as the reverse complement.
GCTGTGCGTGCCCATGGTGATGAAACATACCAAGTCACAAAAGAACTTCTGCAGTGAGATTCTTGGAGCTGTTTCAGTTCCCAGCTCGGTTGCGGGGCCTGACAGTGACATTTGTTACTTATTGGCATCAGGGTCCTGGGATAGACAATCGGCTGGGATAGACAATCAGTTAAGCAGAAACACAAAGATAGTTTGGCTTCTAAGATTAAGATTTATAGTGGTCAATGAATTAATGAGGAAACAGCCACAGCTCGCTGCCAAAGGAAAAGGTATGACTTAAGATACAGTCCTCTTTGGGAATTAGGTGCCAGTATCTGCTGGAGCATTTCTGGTACCTATACTTGGATTTTCTTTCCAATAGTTTGGCAGGCAGCCTCAGGTCCCACAAAGTGAAGAAGGGGTGCATGTATATGAGGATGTTTGTGACATCTGAAGGGCAGATGCTAGAAAGGAGTTTTGCAGATGCAGTCCTTATTTATGGAGGAGTTTCTGCATTTGGAAAGGAAATGAATAGTTTAGGAGGCAATTCCTGCATTTTGTAGAGAAAATGAGCTAATCCTGGTACTTGAGAATTCTTGTTTCTCTCTGTGTGTAACAGTATAAACTTGGCATATCAGTGGCATAGGGCAATGGATTTCACTGGTTTACTGTTCATCTAACCGGGCTATTTGTGACTAAAGTACAACTTCCTGGAAACACATCTAAACTTGAACACAGTAATAATGGAGATGACTTCCTTTGCTTGTTTATTGAAGTGGTTGGCTGGTTTGCATAAAAACGTCTGAAAGTGAAATTTTTCTTTTCTAATTCCAGTTTTATAGCTTCAGATGTTACTGACTTGTAGGTGGTTCCATGATAGATTACAGCACCTTTCTATGTGGTTGATGTGCAACAGTGTGGTAGTGGAGGGCAGAGGCTGCAGTGTTGGCTTCTCTGGGAAGACACTGTATACTGGCCCCGTGTTGTACGGAACCAAATGGCTCCAAGGACCCACCACTGGCCAAAGCAGAATCCAGCAGCAGTGGTGGTAGTGCCTCTGTGATGGTACATTTAAGAAAAAGTAAAAATGCTGCACAACAGCAAAAGAAAGAGGAGAGTGAGAATGTGTGAGAGAAACAGCTCTCCAAATGGTAACGTCAGGGAGGAAGCAGGCAGGAGGTGCTCCAAGCAGGCTGTCTCCCTGCAGCCCATGGAGGTCCATGGTGGAATAGATATCCCCCTGCAGCCCATGGAGGACCTCCACACTGGAGGAGGGGGATACCTGAAGCAGGCTGTGGCCCTGTCGGAAGTTAGCACTGGAGCAGGCTCCTGCCAGAACCAGTGCAGAGAAAAGCCCAAACTGGAGGTTTGCTGCACAACTTCTGACCTTGCAGGGAGCCCACACTGGAGTAGACTCTTCCTGAAGGACACACCATGTGAAAGGGACCCATGCTGGAGGAGTTCATTTTAGGGGGGGCAGCGCTAAAGAGGCAGGGTCAGACCTGGCTGAAGCCCGCAGTGGCTCCCTAGGCTGGTTCTTGCAGGGAAGGTTGGAGCTGACTGAAACCCCTGTGTTGATCCCACCACCCCCGACACTGCCCTACAGAAAGCATCCTAGAGAATCCTGCCCAAATTGCTCGCAAACCCACCTGAAGTGTCCCAGACGTGCTTAGATTAACCACATCTATCTCAAATTGCCCCAAAGCCCACCTGAAATCCTCCCAAACCAGCCCCAATTACGTAACTCAGCCAAAACCAGCTTGAATTGCCCCAAAATAGCAAAAAAACACCAAACTGCCCCAAATGGCCCTAAAACCATACAGAAAGGTCCCAAGCCCATCCCAAGTGCCACCAAACCTGCCCAAAATACCCCAGAGCAGCTGAAAGTGTCCCAAAATAGCCTGAATCAGCCTGAAATGGCACAAACTGCCTCAAAACCCCACCAAATGGCTTCAAATCTGCTCAGATGACCCCCAAAAGTGGCTTTAACTGTCCTAAACCAGACACTAATTAGCCCAAAACTCCTCCAAATGCCCCACATCTCCAAAACAGTTCAAAATGCACCACAAATGCGCCAAAATGGCTGGAATTACCCCCAATTACGCACAAACATCCCAAATTGCCCCCAAACCAGCTCAGCCTCTTCCAGAAATGCCCCCAAACCACCTTCAAATGCCCAAAATTACACTCAAGCCACCAGATCCCTAAGTGCAAATATCCAGACCCTGCTCATAAGCCTCAGGTGCCAGCAAGGACAGAAAGTTGCTGCTGGGCCTCACCTTCACACAGTGTCCTGGGGAACAGTGCCAACAATGTGGCCATCCGCTCTTGTTTTGCCACATAAAGGTTCATCTGTGTCAAGCCTCTCTGGGCAGCATGCTCAGGCAACCCAGAAACCAGCTCCCTAAGCGCAAATGTCCAGCCCCTGTTGCTAAGCCTAAGGTGCCAGCACAGAAAGATGCTGCTGGTCCTCACCTACTCACTGTGAGATCTGCAATGCTGCCATCACCATGGATAGCCACTCTCACGTATCCACTTGAAACTCTGTATATGTACAAGCTCCCACGGCAGTGCTCTCAGATTCTCTATAAACCAGCTCCTTAAGTGTGAATGTCCAGACCCTGTACCTAAACCTGATGTGTTAGGACAAAAACAAATAACTGGGCATTTCCCACACATGGTGCCCTCTGGAACAGTGCCACAAATATGGATATCCTCACACACCTAAAACTTCATCTGTGGAAACCTCACTAGACAGCACTCCCTGCTGACCCACACACTAGCTCCCTAAGTGCAAAGCTCAAGTGATGAATAATGTTCAGCTATGGCATCTGCTAAGAGTACTCCATGTCCAGTGCTCATCTGTAATTAGAAGATCACTCTGTGTGTTGCTCCATGCCTTGCTACCAAGAACTGCCCCAGTTCGAGGGGACTGTGTTCACTCAAAGGGTGAATGAGGGGTAATTTGAGGCTTACTTAATGTAAAGGGGTTGATTTGGGGTTGCATGAGCCTGGCAGACCAGGCAGTCCCACCACTTGCTCATGTACTCTCTTGAACATGGTGTTATTTCCACATCCAGCCTATGGTGCTGCAATTAATTCCATCTAAATGGTGCATCTCTGCCTGTTTTACTGACATTATACCAGTCCAGACGCTATGTTTATTCCCCGCATCCCAATTCTGACATCCACAAATGAAATCAAAAACATCAAAAGCAAATGAAATGCCAAAAATACAGCTGCCCAACCAGAAATTTTTTTCACTTTATTCATCTTTTTATTAGTTTTCACCTCATATACTCACAAGCCTATAGATTTCCATTTTGCTGGTTAATAGGCAGAGTGAAAGGGGGGGGGGATAATTCTGAAGTGTTTGCTACCATATGGTATCCTCCCCTTTTTTTAGCACTGCACAGATGTATCACGCGTCAGGGTCTCTTGAAAAAAGCAGCTGTTTCTGCTGGGAAGGAAACTTTCCTCTAAGCTCTAATCCCAAATTTCTTCAGGTTTCCCACTGCTCTTCCTGTGCTAGAGCACAACAGACAGCATGTCCTCCAGGTTATCCCATCACTCCAGTCTGCCTCAAGCAGTCACTCTAACACTTGCACATCTACAGAAACGGCACAATAATGGAAATTGCCATAAACAAGGGGAAATAACTTGCAGTAACTTCAAAAGTAAATGTCCCATAACATTGAAGGAGCCCACAATTAAAGCCAAAATGTGATGTTTGACCCAGAGGAGGATGTAACTCTGCTAAAACACTATGGGCAAACCACAAGTAGACTCCCATGAAGGCACAAATCACCAAGTGCCAGGGATTGCAGGCCATTAGGGTCCAATTATTTAACTCTGCTAAAACACTATAGGCAAAGCACACTTAGACTCCCCTGAAGGAACAAAACCTCAAGTGCCAGGGATTGCAGGCCATTAGGGCCAATTGATTCATGTGAAAAATTTGGATAATAATAGCCATCTAACAGTGGCAATCTCAGAAATATTAGCTCTGCTCAAGTAGGTGAGGAGAGGACTGGGGCTGGCTCTGTCTCTCCCTCAGGACAGAAAGCTGATGCTGGGAATCACTTCCACATGGTGAGCTCCACTACAGTGCCACCATCATGACAACCCACCAAAACCACCATCTGCAACTGCGTATCCTGGAGCACTGTGGGAACTGCAAGCTGTTCTGTTCCTGATGTATGGATATTTAAAGAAGAATAGCTGATAGTGCACCTGGGCCTTGAGCAAGCCAAGGAGTGTTTGTGTGCATGACTGCAAGGTCAGGCTGGGAAACCACCTGGGGAGTGAATGTTTATACAGTGGAATTTAGAGTGACTGAAAACAGTCACTGTGGTTGATGTGGTTTCTGTTTGGCTTCATAGCTCAGACCCGTATCTGTACGCTATATATTACAATGCTATAGTGAATAAAGTGGAACTAGTTGTATAAGCAAGGAGTGTGTGAGTGTAGTTAGCTTCTTTCTTTACAGATGCTGCAAAAGGTGCCCTACATGTAGCAACAGACTGCTCGACACTGCAGCGTCCATGTGATCCAACAGGGAATTTCTGGTACTGACATTTGCCTGCTACAGGTAAGGAATACCCATTGAATGGGGAATTATGGGACTGCATTAGAAAATGGGACAAGTAGAATCAGCTGAACAGAAATTATATTTGAAAATTTCACAGCAAATTTTAAAATCCTCTGGATATAATTTGAGAGATAAGTAATGACTTTTACATTATAGAATCATAAAATAGTTAGGGTTGGAAAGGACCTTAAGACCATCTGGTTCCAACTCCTCTGCTATGGGCAGGGACACCTCCCATTAAAACATGCCACCCAAGGCTATGTCCAGCCCGGCCTTGAACACTGCCAGTGATGGAGCATACACAGCTTCCTTGGGCAACCCATTCCAGTGCCTTACCACCCTTACAGGAAAGAACTTCTCCTTATATCCAATTTAAACTTCCCCTGTTTAAGTTTGAACAAGTTACCCCTTGTCCTCTCACTACAGTCCCTCATGAAGAGTCCC
>JASSUY010005527.1:17647-54419 GCA_032466535.1 Forpus xanthops | reverse complement strand
ATGGTTTAGTGTGAGGTGTCCCTGCCCATGGCAGAGGGGTTGGAACTAGATGATCTTAAGGTCCTTTCCAACCCTAAGTATTCTATGATTCTATAATGTTATAATTAACAAATTTTCATTTCCTTATTTTACCCAGTAAGGGATTTTTTTTTAAATAAATCCATCATTTTAGATAGGTAATTTGGGTTTTTTTAATGGCTTTATTCATCAAAACAATCTTACTTATTTGGGATCTCTGAGAAGATTTCCGTCACCCACTTTTCCAGTGTATCCAGTGTTTCTAATAAGGAGAGAAAAAACAGCAAGGCAGAAATGCAATTTCCTGGAGATCTATGACAAATTCTTTCTCTTATCTCACCAGCTGAGTTATTCTAAAGAGGCTGCAAGTCACCAGATTTTAAAACTGCGAAGTTCTAAATGATCAACTTCAGCTGTTGGTTTGGGCCAATTGTTACTATTCACTGAGCTGTATTTTTTGTCATAGCTCTTGTTTTGTACATAGTGCTGAAATCTCAGGCAGATACAACTGGGATTTGAACTCTGGTGTGACTGAAAAGGAATCAGTGACTTAAGGATCTACAAAACCACCAGTACTTGTGAGACTCATTCCATCACTGTGTTCAGAATGTGCACACCAGTTTTCACACCCAACTGTGATGCTTAGAATTCCTTCTTCCTATTCTCCTTCCTAAGAACTAGAAATCTGAGAGGTCTTTCACTGACTGAAAAATTGCTTAAGCCAGCCAAAGTGATGCTGTATACACTAAACAGCAACAAAAGAGGTGGGATGGGGTGGGGGAAGGATTCATGGTTTCTGTTGTTTCAAGAGAGACAGAAATACAAAGTTGGCCTGGCTGACTATGAGTTACCAGGATTTTCTTCCCCATCCCAGAAGAAGCATTTCAATCCATCACTCCACAAATGGCTATTCAAGAGGCATTCAGTGCTCTAAGTAGTTTACAGTCTAGACTGAAAAATAACAGCACAGAGGAATTACCACCTCCATTACTATCCACCACCATTTTACAGATGGGAACTACAATCAGTTCAGTAAAACCCCTAAGCACAAGCCTGACTCGAATACACACAACTACTTATTTTCAGCACAGGGTCTCTACTACATGCTTAACTTCTAAGAAATGCCCTATTCTCTGCGGAAACAGCCCACAGGTCTGAAGTTATTGGCTGAAATGAGACTTGATTCCGTGTGTATAGAATTTTTCAGTCTATGAGGAAGAACAAAGTCTTCAGCCTTCCTAGAAAAACCTGTTCTATTTTAAGTCCTCTTTTAAAAGAGACCCAAACAGAACAAGACAATCAGGAGTCCCAGCTGCAGTCTCCCCATTATTTTCTCTGGAGGTTCACTGTTGATGGCAGAGAAACCAGCAGCATTAAGTCATTTAAATGGTTTGATTCCACATTCCTACAAGGGCCTTTTTAAAATACATTTCTGAGTTTTTACCTTCTGTGTTAATCTGGAATTATTCAACAGTTCCAGTGAAAAGTTTCTCCAGAAGTGGCAGGATGGCAACAAACCAGCATAATTGCTCAAGTCTTGCTTAATTTGGAAACCAGGCTGAAATCTACATATAAATACCTCTTGCAGGACTGGACAATCCACTAAAACAGCTTGGGCTACAGCTGAACTCCTGCCAAAAGCACTACCCCACCAGCAGCTATAAATCTTTTCATGCATAACTGACATTACCTTTAGATTGGACAACTAAAGTCATGTAATGAGCAGAGTAATGGCGCTGCCAGAAGTCCCTCAGCCTGGCGTAGGTATCAATATTATTCATTTTAGGCTCGTGTTTGAGTGTATCCGCATTACCTGTGAAGAGTAGAAGGTGGTGAGTTATCCAGACATACTGAGAATCAATTTTCCTCCCCTGGTACTCAGTCTGGTCATGGTAAACACATTAAAAACACCCAATAGAAATCTAGAATTAAAGGAATGGTAATTTATTATCTTCCCGTTTCTAGTTCCAACTATAAGGGTAGTTGATATTTCTGCAACAAGGACATACAGAGTCCTCATGCATTATCAGATCACCCATGCTGTGTTCTGCACAGTTCACTGTGTGTTGCCAGCTATTCCCTCACCAGTGGAACTTGCAGAACAGGGGAAGGGAAAAGAGAGGAAAAATACGATGTTCAGAATAGGTTGTTACAGAGCTTTACAAAAACTACCTACCTACCTTTCAAAGCTGACTAACTCTTACACATCAGACTGCAATCTACATGCTCACAAGCACCATGAGGACAAAGGAGCTGGGCTCCCTACTGTACAGGAAAGAAGAACAAATTTCCCTTCTGCTCCATTCCCATGGCTTTAAGGTTTACCTCTGCAAGTCCAATGGTGAATTATTTACTTTGAAAAGCCTCCTCAGGCACAAATCCAGAAATACCTTTTTTTCCTAAGAAATCTTAATAGCAAAAAAACAAGCTTAAGCAAAACAGAGATGACTCAGAGAGTACCACCTTTACATTAACAGGAAGTTACATGATTATATGCTTAAGGTGACCTAGCCTCAATCTCAGCAAAAAGTAGTACCAGAATGAAGAGTATCTTAAGAAGCAGACAGCTGCTTTTATTCCCAAACATTTTACTGTGAAATGAGTAATTGGTCTGATATTTCTGAGCAAGGCTAGCGTTCGCTGCAATAAGATAGCTCATGTTAGTGCAGTAACCATTATCTAGTGGTTAAAAGTTCCAAGTGTTGTCACTTTATAACACAAATACACAACTTACCCCACAAAAATTTCTTCATAGGATGCCCAGGCCTGGCAAGACTCCCAAATAACATCTCCTTTCTGTTTGCATCCGAGGGTCTTGCTAGCTGATACTCTGTTAATTTAAAGAATTTGCAATGGTATGCATCAAAATCTGAGGTCATGTTGCCACAGAACAAAGCAAAAACCCCAGCTGATCTGAAAAGAAGACACCACACAGATGCAGCCTGGAATTTGTTGTAATGTCTGATGAGGTAGTGAAATAGGATGAGAAACAGGATTTGCAGTAGTAGGTCAAGAAAAAAGGAAAAACGTAGCTCACTGCTGAGAAAAAAGGGCTAAGGAGGGGAAGCATGCAAAGCCCCAACCTGTCCTGTCTGAATGCTTTCAACCTGTTAAATCAAGTGGCAACACAAGGCAATCAATGTTCTACAGGGTCAAGCCCTGCAAAGAACAATTACAGAGACAGAGAACAATTACAAACCTGCTTCTCCTATATATGACACAGAACAACTTCTAGCTTAATAACAAAGTAAGAAACTGAAAGCCAAGCAAAACAGTTTCCAAACATGCAGTTTTACAAATAGTTTAATCTAAATGTGGGATTCTGCCAAAATCAGGAATTTGCCCTTTAAACTGCATTTTCTTGTTCCTGTTTTAGGTGGTGATAAGAAACATAACCAATGCACACTTATTCTTTTGGCCAGGGTACTCTGGAGCCAGTTTATCAAGCTGACATAATTTACTTGGCAGGGCATTACTACAGTGTCAGTACAGTACTAGGGAAGGAGTAGATCTGCATGATGAAGGCAGTACAAATGAAGGCATAATTGGCTTACGCTGTTGAACCACATCTTAACTCAAAGACATGCCCTTGTCTATACTGACACCTAAATTCAAACATTGAATTGCCCATTTTTCCTTGCCAGAAGGCAGACTAAGATGATTACTTGGAATCAATATTTGACTCACTTGGTATATCTGCCAATAACAAGCTTTTTCTTCAACAGTGAAGTTTCACAGGTGATCTGGAGGTATCCATTACATGTTTAGAAAATCAAGGTAATACCCCACTCACTTCTATGCTTGGTTCACTTTCCTTAACTACAAAGTTGCTTCACAAAAGAAGTTAGAATACGGAATGTCATGATTTAAGACCAGCTGGCAATTCAGAACCACACAGCCACTCACTCACTCCCTTACAGCTCACCTCAACTTATAGTATTAACTCCACATAGGAGTAGAGAGAGCAGTGGGGCTATGATGCTCAATGAGGAGCATCCCACATGCTCAGGTCATTGCCCAACCAGTTACTAACCTCTAACTCAAGAAATGAGATGGTAAACTCTGGCAGTGACGGCACTACATTCAGTCTTTCTCCTGTGACAGCCATTGATATCCTTAAAACTTCAACTGAAGAATTTAATCTCTCTGTCAAGTTAGGTGAACTTGACTGAAGTGCTCAGAAGGGTAGTCCCAAAATGGAAACCAATAACCAGTGTTATAAGATAGATTCTATTTCTGTAAGAAGGTGGGTAACCACACAGAGCAAGTCACTGCTACTTACCACTGTCTACAGCCTCAACTTCTCGGTCTATTGCATCCCTGATCATCAGTGGGTGAATAAAGAATTGTGCCCACCTATGAAACAGAAAAAATCATGTACTTTTCTTTAGTGTCTATTAAGTCAGGGCTAAGAAACAGCAATTAACCCCAGCATCTACTGGCTTAGTTTATAAAGCTGATTGTTTTGCTACAAATTACACTACTCTTGACTATATCATCTTAAGGAAAGATAAAAGCCAGTTTTGTGACATCATCAAAAAAAGCAAAGGGAATGCCTTCATTGCTCCACAGGGTGGGAATGAACTGGCTGGATACAGCAGGATATGACACTAATGGGTGCAGGATTATCTGCCTTTACATCCTAAGAATGATCATACCTGATCAGACAAGTGATCCATCTAGTCTGGTTCCTGGTTCTAACAAGGACCAGTATCAAATGGTTCAGAGAAAATCATTGGTTGTTCATTAGGAACAACAAACCCATAGGGAACGTTTCTTCCCAACACCAAGTAACAGACTGTTGATTGATGTCCTGAAACATAAGTTTTTATCTCCATTACAACTTCATCATCTACTATAAAAGTCAGAGATGTCATTCAGATACATCTCTCCTGTATCCATAGAGAGCAGGGCAATGGAAAGGGACAGATCTGCAGTGAACGATGACCCTGCAGAAGGCTGCCAGAGAATCTAGCATCTCAGGTTTTATTTGTTGAGGTTTTAACAATGCACTAAACTGGTTGAAGCTAAAGGTAATACACTGCTGACAGAGTTCTACAGCTACAGGACCCAATAAGTTAAGATTAGTGAAAGTGATGTATTTCAACTTCTTTAGATCCACAAGTGCTTGAATAAGCTGAAATCAGCAACAGTATCCATTTGTCTTCTTCGTATGAGATGCTCTTCTACAGGACTAATTTCTGCGTTTTCCATCCAGTAAAAGATCTGTTGTGACAGACTGCAATTGTATTTATGGTTCTTTCACACTTCCAAACACCTAAAAAAGCTGAACTGTTCTGCAAATAAAAGCTGAATGTGGCCAAATAGAGTGAAAGTTAGGCAATACTTCATAAAAACGTACCAACACTTGTTCTTGGTGTCATCACAAGAATGTATTTGATCAAAGGGAGTTTGCAGTGGAGTCTATTCTCCTCCCTACATATATTTTATAGCACTGAGAATACCCAGCTGCCATTCACCCATAAGTGGTCTTGTCTCACTGCAGGACACCATGCAGGAGCTCCATTATCACAACACATCCCACAGCACTAGAGTTAAACACTTTCTGGCCAAAGATACATTCTTCACAGACTGGGTTGGGTTAAATGTATCCTTTTGAGGCACATGCTGTATCATAACTTTCCAAGCCGCCCTCCCAGCCACCCTGAGGGATTAGGTTTGGAACCAAAAAGACATTTAGGAAAGAACAGTAAGTCTATCAGAACAGATATTTCAAAGGATGAGTCATTGATTCTGGGAGCACTTCCCCTCTGAGCAGTTGTCACATTGCATAAGATTTCTCCTATCACCAATGCTACTAGCTTAAGGGTGTTAAAATGATCAAAAAGCTGCATTCAGCATGAAGAGAAGGCTCAGGGGACATCTTAGAGCAGCTTTCCAGTACTTAGAGGGGACCTATAAGAAAACTGAAGAGGGCTGTTTCACAAGGGCAGGTAGTGACAGGACAAGGGCAATGGTTTTAAACTGATTCAGATCAAGATTTAGATTAGACATTAGTAAGAAGTTGTTCCTTGTGAGGATGCTGAGGTGCTGGGCACAGGGTGCCCAGGGAAGCTGTGGCTGCCCCATCCCTGGCAGTGTTCAAGGCCAGGTTGGACGGGGCTTGGAGCAACCTGCTCTAGTGGAAGGTGTCCCTGCCTGTGGCAGCAGTTGGAACTGGATGAGCTTTAAGGTCCCTTCCAACCCAAACCACTCTGGGATCCTGTGATTAAGTCTTACACATGGATCCTACATAATCCTACACCAGCACTATTTCAAAGAAGCAGCAATATACCCAAAGGAAAATAGTATTTCCTTATATCCAATAATCACTGTTGTAGGGAAGGTACCTATGGAAGTTCAGCAACATCCTTAATCATCCCAAAATGAAGAACAGAATAGCTACACCCAAGCTCCTGAGGCACATAAAACCAGTCATTAACACCTAATCGCCACTTGTATGAAGTTACCTATCCAGTGCTTCTTTGAAGTACTTCCTCTGCACATCAAACAGGAAGACTGTCCGCTCGCAGTCAGTCGAAGCATTGCCACTGCCCCCATGTTTCTTCAAAAATGCATCAAACCCATTCTCATCCGGGTACTTCAAACTGCCCATAAAAACCACTGGAACAAAAATCAGCAAACTTCACAAGATGACATTAACTTGTTATTCCTAACTGCAGCCACAGCAACCCCTCCTCAGCATGACCACTAAATAGCAATAGACTCTGTAACCTGCCTTTAGCAGAAGGCCCAATCAGGCTGGAAATAACAGAGGCTTGCTTGGCCTCAGTCAAGAGAAGTATTTTGAGGTGCATCTGATCAGAGACTTCATGTAGTTTCTGTTTCTGTATTACTAATTCACCATTCTTTGCTAAAGAGATAAAGGTCTGTAGCTCCAACCTAGTTTATAAAGCTATAGGTAACACGCTTCCCCCTACCATTTAGTGGAGAAGAATGTTCATACGTGTTAATGCAAAGCCTGCCAAAGGGTGAGACATCTTCTCTTGTATTACAAGTTGTTTACTAAGTCAGTATTATTTATAACATCACAAATGCATTTAACTAATGAAAATAAATTCTGAGGTAGCTGAAACAGAATACTGGAATACTAGAGAAATTTAGAGCTACATAGTGCTTATATTGCATTGAAGCTGAAGAAGGTGAAATAGGAGCAGATACATACTATGTTCCAGAAAGTGCGCTAACCCAGGCAGATCTTCAGGATCAGAGAAGCTGCCAACAGCAATGCAGAGGGCTGCTGCAGACTAGAGAAAACACAACATTCTCAGTAAAACCTGCTTCAAGAAACACTTCAGGAAAACAACAGGAGTCTAAGATAAATCAATCAGGACAGGCACAATAAAAAGGAGGGTTAGTCTGAATGCGTAATGACCAAGTTTCAAACCACAGGAAAGCTCACTATGCATTTTTTCACCCTACAGCTTTAAGTACATACCTGCTTTTCTGTACAGCCTCTCTTTCTCGTCTCTTCCTTTTCAGCCAGCTCCTCTAATTCGCTGTCATCAGCATCATTGAAATCCTCATTTTCTCTATCATCGTCCTCACTGTCATCCCCCTCATCACAGTCCTCATCATCCAACCCTTCTCTTCCATCTTCGATCTCAGCTCCAGAGTCATCATCTTCATCACCTTCCTCTTCTGATTCATCACCTTCCTCTTCCGAAGAAGAAGCAGCTGAGGCAGCATCCAAGCAATTCAAATCAGAAATCAAAAGTGCAGATAAGCCATTCTGCAGTTTGATATACCTGAAAGAATAATTATTTACAATTAATACGCTTATTGCCCAAATCTGAATGTTCAGAGTTGCAAAAGCCTCTATATTGTCCATAAGAGTTCTGTGCTCTTCAACTGAGGCTCCCTAATGAAAAGCTAATGGTAGCTTTGAAGCTGAGCAGTGTAAAAGCACAAAGCAAAAGCAGTTTCTGCTATTCAAAGGGTAAGAGAATAAGAAGCAGTCGGAGTAGCAGTAGAAGCCTTTCTCCCCATAAGGTCAGGGACACTGATTTGGGCTTTTATTCTGCTTCCTGTGAAATATTTCAGTACTACCACTCAAGAGAAAATTTCATGTACTCAGAATCAGCAAACCCAAACTTCAATAGCATGTTATGCTGACAGGCTCTTGGCAGAATAAAGATCTTAGTCTTTTCCACTAAATAGGCCCCAGAGACTCTATTTTATTTATCAATGCTTTCTATGAAATGGGGTCTACAGATGCACTACATGTGTTAGAAAGGAAAGATTTCCTCTGCAGGCTTAATAGAGTAAGTCACAGCGGGTTGCTTGGGTTACTATCAAGAAGCAATATACACACAGTTCTCTGTATGTGCATGTAGAATCCTTTATACAAGTGTGCACATGCATAGATATTAAAAACCCCACAAGCCCTCTGCCCAGCACCAGCCTACAACATGTCAGACTGAGGAATTTATGCACCAGTGCTCTGCACTGCAAGAACTCTTAGCACTGTTTGTTTTCCACCAGATCTGGCATGGTCAGTCACAATTTGACAGATTAGCCAGAGCACCCCTCCTGGGGGCTTGCACCAGATGCAGAAAGGAAGGAATACTGGATCCAGAAAGCACCTTATCCAACCTAAGAACTGGTGTGATGTAGACAGGTGGTAACTGATCCAGCAAAAAGAAAACTGCTTGTATGAAACAAACCCATGGTCACATCCCATCGTCCAAAAAAATCTGAGTTACAGAGCACAGAACCACAGAACAGCTTGGGTTGGAAGGGACCTTTAAAGGTCCTCTAGCCCACCTCCCAAGTCTGTACCAGGTCAGAACTCTGCAATGTGGCCTCTGCTGTAATTATGTAGCAGAACCTACAAAGAGATTTCTAGCTCAAGTTACATGGCAAGTACCCAAAAGAACAAGGAAAGCCCTTCATGTGTTTCCCAGCTCCCTGGTTCCCAAGGCTTCTCACAAGAAATTTCTCATGTGCTTCTTTCGTGGTTATCATCATATAATGTCAGTGATTGCCAGCAATAAAAGGAGGTGTTATTATCAATATTCCAATTTAAAATAAGAAACGAGTGTAAGGTTTGCTTTCTACTACAGCTGCAGCCCACCTGCTATGGCTCTGCAAACCAGCCTGGAGACTAGTTACTCGGAGTACTTCTCTCCCAGCTGAATGTCATACGATGCATTTGGAGGAAAGGGATAAGGAGGGCATCGTGACAAGAGTTAAGCAGTTCTGAGACAAACCCCACACTTCTTAAACTACCAAGTCTATGGCAAAAAAACTAAAGAACAAATGCTTAATAGATGTGTGAAGTTTATGAATTGTGACCTCTCGTGCAATGGGAATTGGTAGCACTTTCTCAGGGTCAGGGTCTTGTAACCATTCACACACCCATTTTGCTTGCTGCAAGACTGCTGAGCAGGACAGCTTTCTTCCAATCAAAAGCACAAGTGTGTTTTTGCTTGTTCAAACTACAGCACGTGGTGTGTAACTCATGGATGTGCTATGACTAACTGCAGGAGGTATAGATACGCTACGTCTACATCTGGGTACGAAGTTATTAATCCACAGATACTGAAAGTCTGTTTGCGTCATGTTACATTACGCAACTGTGGCACTTTTGAATGCACAGAGGTCTTAAAAGCAGATATACTGTACACTTCGGCAGTTCAGCCACTGGGTAGCTGAGAGCAAGAGCCCCAGTCAGTGAAAAATCAACATTCTACAGCATGTCTTCCAGCACAACCATTATCTCCTTCACCTTTGCACACAACTTTCTATTTCAGGTTTTCAAGGCTATAAATGAAATAGCGATCAACAGTCATGGAGAGCAGAGCAGAGAACAGTGCTGTTCTTCCAGAAGAACAACTTGCCATAAAGCTGTTCAGCCAGGTGTATCCAGTAGCTCCTGTTAATCCTTTCCATGTACTTCCATTAAACTAATGGAGCTGATGACACCCATTTCACATTACTCATCTTCAGGCTGTGGGTACTAGGACAGCAAGCACCCAGCAGCAAGGCAACAACTGAACTAAGCCAGTGTGAAGGTTATAAGGTTTCACTTCAGGACAATCTAGAACAGTTTAGGTTATACTGAGCAGAGGCACCAACTGACAGAGGTGTTCTTTACTTTTTCCATGCTTCAGTCCAATGGAAAACATCAAGTGTAATCAATACATAAGTATGCAAAATACAGGACAAAAAATGCAATAATGTAACACAGAAACAGAAACTAGCACAGTCCAATTGCTCTTCTGAAGCACTATACAGACATCAGCACAAGTAAGACTTAAATACAAAATAAAGACTTAAATACAAAATAAATTCCAAATTCTTAAAAATACTGTCCAAACATCCTGGATAAGTTTAAAATAGAATTGTTCTCACCCAGTGTTTTCTAATAGCAATGATCATTCTTCAGCAGTTAAATAATTAATATTGAAATACATATCAAAGCATGGTAAACACTTAAAGAAGTGCTTTCACTTTCCAAATCACACAAAACAAGCAAATACAGACCCATGAAATTTGATATATGGATTTAAATAAAACATACATTTTGGTAGGGATAATTATCCACTCATTGCTCTAACAAACAAAATCAACCTTCATTACTACATAATTTTAATCCCAAAAACCACACTTTTGAAAACACATTTTAAGCCCCTGTCAGAGCTCTTTTGGTTTTATGAACACTGTATTCAAGAAGATAAAATATAACGTTTCCCACTAAATTAAGACTGATGTCACCAGATGGGCACACTGAGCTCACTGTGACTGGTCTGCAGTCACTGATGCACAAACAGAGAAAGGGCATATAATCATCATAAGCCATCAAACCAACTGCCACTATGTTTACTTCAGAGGGCTGGAATACAGCTTGCGGACACAAGGTTGCTTTACTTTCAGCCACACTCAAGTTGTCCTTCCTAAGGGTAACGTCTGTGTCTGTTGTGTGCAAGGCTCCCTTCCTGCACATGGAAATCAGCCTGAAAAGATGTAAAACTTCAGTTCCAAATGAAAAACAAACTGCAAGAACAGACAGTAGGAAGAAATCTCCTGGAAGGTTTTGGTATTAATTTACCTTATGCTATAAGCAAACACGCTCTCCAACCCTCTTCCTGCAGAGGAGGCTCCTGAGCCTCCAAATAGGTATCCAGTGACAGTTTTCAATGAGTTCCCCCAAGCTTCCTCACTGCGCTGTTTCAGGTAGTAAAGGCAGAAGTTTCCTAATGTAACAGGATCTGTAGCTCTGAACTTTACAGAAAAACAAGGCTCCTGCAATGTTGCAGGAGTAAGACTGCCAGCAGGAGAGGCAGGCAGAGACCCAGGGGAAGCAGCAAGGAAACAGGGCAAGAAGGGAGAGACCATGTTTCTCCCGAAGCCAATGTGCACAGTCCTGTTCACACAGGGATTTTCACTGTCAACCCAAAATTCATATCCAGGCTTTGGCAGATTCTCCACTGGCTGCACAGATTAGACATCACTGAAAGTAAAGATAAACATCCCTAATAGGGGTTGAATAACCTCCTGCTAACAGAAAGAAGTTATAACAGCGCCTCTTCAAGAATGACTGCCTTACAGCACCCAAATAGCTCATGCTCCACTAGTGTCCTCAGCAGTCTCACTTTAAGGCCACAGAGACTGAGTAACATATTCTTCATTAGGACTTCAAGGGGTTTTACTCAGAAATATACAAATTAAAACACAAGCAACAGCGTACAAGTAAGTTTGTGTCAGCTCGCAGACAAGTCTGTGTTAAAACTTGGAGGCTCATCTAAAACGGGAAGAGTAACAGAAGTTGGTATCTGCTCTGTAATACTTCCAGCTGCATTTCACGATTCAACTTAACACTTTTGGAACGGAGCTGCTTGGACAAGGGCTACAAAGCACCAACTCGGTGCTGCTGTCCCACCGCAGGAGGTGCTTTGAGGAGGTACAGAGCTCCCCCGTCCGCGCAAGCCCTATTACCGTACACAACCAGCCAACCACATCAGCGGGAACACACCGGTGAACCCCCAGCCCCGTTCTCCACGCAGAGGCTCCTCATGCCCCTGCTCAAAAGAAGCCTGACTCCAAGCACGGGAGGCTGCAGCCATGCGGGAGCGCTCGGAACACGGGGCAGGCTGCACCCAGCCCCACACCGCCTCCTCCCGCCGGCCGGGGCCGGTTTTCGGCCCTTAGGCCCCAGCCCACCCCGGACACCAAGCCGGCGGCCGCCCCAGAGGCAGCGCCTCGTTCTCCCCCCAACCCACGTTAAGCCTTCCCGGGCCCCTGGCCCCTGGGGAGAGGGCGAAAGCTCGGCGGCGCAGGCCCTACCGGTACTGCTTGGGGTCGCTGGGGGACTTGACGATGTCGGAGTCACCGAGGTTAGTGCCGGGACCGATATCCCCTCGGGCCTCCTCTTCCCCAAGAGGCGAGCGGCCTCTGGCGTCGCGGCTACCCTCCCCGACCTGCTGCCCCACCGCCAGCTCCGGGCAGCTGTAGTTGGATCCAGTCTTGTTCCTACCGGGCATGGCGGCGGCCGCGCTACACCACAGCGGCTGGGCAACGGCACTCACCGGCCGGCCGCGCCCCAGCCCCGCCAGGCCGCGGGCCGCAGCTGCCGCTCGCCCCCTCCGTGCGAAGGCGGCCACAAGAACGCGCATGCGCCGCCACCGGCCCGGCCGGCTTCCGCCGCGCGAGGAAGCGGCGGTGAGTGACGTCCTCCGCAACGCACCAGTCAGCGCGCGCCGCTGCTCCGGTAGGAGGGAACGGACCAATCCCAGGGCAGCACTTGGGCAGGGGGAGGCTCTGATTGGTGGAGACAATGCCTGTGGTGTGAGAGGGGTGGGGGGGGAAACCATAGATCGGGAGAGAGGGGGAGGGAAGTGCAGCGTCGTTAGGAAATCAGGCCGGGAGAATGGAGGCATCAGAGGGTGGAGAAAGAGGCAGGAGAACAGACATAGGTCCCGGGAATTTCCCCTCGTATCCTCGCGATTCGGTATTTATATTCCTCCCCCCCTTGAGTTGGAATACTCCACCAAGTATGGAGTGGGGGCCAGCCCCCTCCTCTCATGCCCTTCTTCTATTGGTTGGAGCAGCCGTGACTCGTCGCTGAGAGGACCAATCAGCTCGCGCAATCTGCGCAAAGGGCGGTACCCCGTCCAGTCCCCTCAGCGCAGGGCGGGCCCGCGATGATGCGGGAGGCACGGTCCGCAGCCGGGAATAGCTGCGGCACTGGCGGTTGGGTGGAGACCGAGGTGAGGTTGGCACGAAGAAAAGGGAACGCTGTCATAGCTTTCCTCATCAGAAAAGCCAAACGCCAACCACATTGAGTCAGTTAAAACCAATGTGACTTTTCTTAGCGTTCAAAGCGCGCTGCTGATCTGACAGGAAAACTGGCTTCCTGGTGGAGTTTGCCAGCACTAACGTGAGCCAGGCTGAAGTTTGCCATTTTGTGTCAGGCAGCTTATAGTCTGTACCCATGGCTTTAAGGCTGTGTTTGTTCAGTTAGTATGGCCTAGTCCGTGCCGTTCCGTAGGTCTCTTCCAGCCTGTCAGTATGCTTTTTTACCCCTATGAAACCGCAGTGCCCATAGAGCAGTTCTAAGGCTTGACCCCAGGGATGGTGCCTGTCCTCTTGTTCTAAGTCTCTTTGAATCTGGTGTTTCCAAAGGGCACATGCTGCTAAGATCCTTTTCCTTGTAATGCTTTGAGACTTAGGAAGCTTGCCTTTGTTTACATCCCTTTTGGCATTGTTCCATGTTTAAGTTTTCTACTGTTCCTGTAATACCAGAATTAGTTACTTATGTGTGTGTTTTTGAGTCTGTGTTGACTGCAAAACAAGATTATGAAAGCAAAGTTAAGGGATCAGAGGCTAATACAAATGAGGGGGGCTGTCTGAAGTACAGGGGTGACAGACTGGATGTCTAGGAAGATAATTTTTAGTGCCTTATTTCTCCACAAGATGGAAGCCAAGACCCATCTCTAACCCAGAACATATGCTTGGCATTCACTGGAGACCTATGCTCTCAGTGCTGTATGGTACAGGCCATAGAGCAAAGCTTGGGAAGAGCAGTCACCTCCTTCCTTTCACCTTCTGGTATCCCTTTGATCCTGTAACCACACTGGTTTATCAACACTACTATCCCAGGCCACTTCCAGTCAAATGGAAGGTTCTATATGAGACCAAATCAAGAATTTGATGTTTGTCTTCAGGGCAAGCAAGTCTATTATTTCCATTGCCTCAATAATACATTATTGCCTCTGTAAGAGACATGTAAGAGGAATGTAAGAGACATTCCGTCTCTTACAAGTCAATACAAGTAACAATTACTATTGACTCGCTGGTGATATTGAAATCAGCTGCATGCCATTAAGGCAAAAGGCTTTCTCTGCATCCATTCTCAGCTTTTAATACAAAAGACAAGATACATAAAAGAATATATTAAAGGAGAGATGTGTCAGTTGTCTGTGATAATTTGATTCCTTACTTGAAATAAACTGCAGGATTTCTCTACCAGATACTATGTTTCTCCCTGTATTTTCCCGGGCTTTGGACTACTTGCTGGCTTGTCCTGTAAACAACAGTTCTGCCCAGCCTGGCTTGAAGTGCCTGGAATGTGTGTAGAACACAATGAAACACACTAATTATACATTAGGTACAAAAGGGAAAGTTCTCTTTGCTAGGGCAAAACAGTAAGTAAAACAAAAGAACTGAAACTCCGCTTCTGCTGAATCCTTTTACCGTTGAGCTGCTGAACTGAAACATCATTATTAGCACTGAGGTGCTCCGTTATACCTGCCAAAGCTCAAAATCATCTCTCGCTGCTGTGCAAGGTTTTATTTCTTGTTGTAGTTAAACAAAAGTTGCCCTAAAACCTGTTCCTGCTACAATTAGAACACTGCACTGCCCATTTATTGGCCAAATAATTCTTCTCTTTACTCTTGTTTTAAATCTGCATAGTGATTCCGGACTGCTGGCTTAAGGATCATCACCCTGTCCAAAAAAAAAAACCGTGTTGTTTGATGTATTTTAAAAGGATTAAAGAGGTAGATACCGTCTTTACACACACAGGACTGCCTAACGCTAGCACACAAGCTCTCTGGACATGCCTGGTGACAACATTTGTCTTTATTTTGTGGTTTCAGGGGTTTAGGTACAACAATCACATTCCTAGCGCTGCACAAATTACACATTCAGTACTAGATCACCCACACACAACCAGAATCATGTCACAGTAAAGATTTCTGAAAGCAACACACAAAGCGGTCCAGACTTTGGCACAATCAGCTGAAACTACATCAGTGTAGTTGTATTCTTCAGGATATTGTGTTTTTCTCCTTAGAACTATTACACTTTGAGACATAACAGAATTACAGAAGCGTTCGCTAGTGTCATGATCCAGCACACTGCAGTGCAGTGGGCAGATACTCAACTCAGTGCCTGACATCAGAAAGTCTCCTCAGCCAGAGAAGCTCATGGCTTTATGGTAAAGCCATAAAACTCGCAAGGATTTTCACCTTAAGACAGCAAATTTCTCTTTGAATCCACTTAATTTACATTTACAGGCACAATTCACAGTCACTTGCAGAGCTGGGATGCACAAAGGCATAACCATAAACAAAGGCGCATGGTGAATGTGAATTCACAGGTTCACACAAGCAGTTCCTCCAGGAATTTCAGAGAAATACAAGCTCTGCATGTGGCAGAAGTTTTATAATTTTAGAGACATTGGAAATGTAAGAATATTTTAGATATCAAGTATGAAAAATTGTTCTTCCCTTCAAAGAATGATGCAACAAGACCTCCATGGGATAACTTTTAACAGGACAGTTTTGCTGTTTTTCATTTTCAATTACATTTTATTAATCAATCTTGCTTTTTTTAGTTGAATCTGAAACCAGAAAAAAATATTCCCCCCCCCAACCCATCTAGCACAAAACTTAAGAAGAAATAACAAAATGCAGAAAGAAAATCTAATCATATTGGTATTAATAATTGGCACTAACCTGGCACTAATATTTGCCAACAATAATTTTGGCTCCTGATATTTTTACCTTTCTGAGACAGTGTTGTTCCAAGTCTTACATTTCAGGTTATGCCTCCAACTAAGCACGCAGCAGCCAATTCCTCCTTCCCTTCATCCTGCAACAAGCCCACCGTCAAGCAGTTGATCAGAGTAGACCTGGAAAGGTAAAACTAGAGGATACATGGGAGAAGCTGCAAGTCAGTCAGCTCTTGGGCTTCTAGATGTTAAGGGACAGCAAGGTGCCAAGCACAGCAGCACCCTTAGTGGTGGCTGTTGGGCAGTGTGGAAGCAAGGGTAGCCCCTAGAAGGGCTCTTGTACCAGCACCAGCCAAGAGCATGTGCAGCTGCAAGGCCTCCTCATCCCAGCCTGGCAGCTTTGATTCCTCTATGTGCTCATCCTCTATTTAGAGGCTTGACACAATATTCACTGCCCTTTTCTCTTTGCTCTCTGGAGAACCCTGAACTGTCAGACAGAAACACACTGCTTTCAGCTCCATCGTACAGATAAGCTGAGGACAGCAGCAATGATTCAAAATATATGGACGTATTCTTGTTTTATAAGAGACCTTTTCTCTCATTTTCTTTTAGACCTGATCCCTTCTAATTGGTTTTTATGCTTCCTGCTGTTCTTGACAAAAAACTCTTTCTGGAGTAGAGGAGTTTGTAATTAAAAATGCAGCATTCTCTGTGGAAGTAACATTTGCAACATTAAACAACAATTTTTTTCTTCAGTGTAACATTAACACAAGGTGCACTTACAATATTTATTGTGATTTTTGTTATTGAAATGATCAGATGAAGAAATATATGATATTAACACTCCAACACATTAACAAAACATACCAGTTTCCTACAACAGAGACTTCTGCCTTTGCACTACATGATAACACACCACTACAAACAAAAAGGTAAAATGTAGTCAGGAAAGAAGGATGTGTCTCAGCGAGAAAGGTCACTAGCATGAGCAGTTCTGCTGTGAAGGGGGTGGGATGTCTGTGAGCCGCATGCTCCTTCCTGAAGTGCCCCTGGCAGGGTCTGAATCTATACTCTCTGACATCTTCTCACAGATTATATCCACGAGACGCTCAAACACCTGCCTTACGTTGATGTTTTCTTTGGCACTGGCTTCAAAATAGTCAAAACCTGTGAGAAAATGCAGGGAAAAGTATCAGTACAGACTGATAACGGAGATGGTGTTTAAAATACTAATTTTTTAATCAGAATTCAGACATTGGACAATTCTAAAGCTCACTCTCAGAACAGTGAGCAGAAATGCTTCTAAAATTTATGAAGCCTCAGTAAGAGTCAATAAATGGATCCTTATCCTGGTAAATACATCTGCAGATGATACAGATCTGAATAAACCCAACACAAAGGAGTTGAATTCTCCCCCTTAGGTCAGTGAAAATATCCTGGGCTGCAGCTGCTGCTGCCATACCACTAGCTGGTAATGTACAGAGGGGCCTTCCTGGGCTCCATGCACCCCTCAAGGACTAGGCTTTCTCTATGAACCCCTACTGCAGGCTAGCAAGAGCAGATACCAGAAAGAGAAGCAAGGTCATGGTTGTATTCCTTCTGCTGACCAACTTCTGCACTTGTGAGCAAAATGCTCCATGACTTTGGTCTTTTTTATTCCCATTCTTTGCCTGGAAAGCTCTTCAAGGTGATTGATACTCACACTACACAGGTTATGACAGAGCACCCATCCTGACAAGGGCTGTTCAGCACTGCTGAACTGCAAATAATGTGCGCCTCCTACAGAGTAATTTCAGTGTCCAGTTGGCAGCTCCTTGCTCTTGTATGAATATGGATTCTCAAACACTGACCCTTCCTGATTAAAAACCCAAAAACCAAACAGCAAGTCTGGAGTTATGCCAGGTGGGAATGTCACAGACATCAAGCTGCTGCCCATTGACACCCCCTGCTATGCACAAACCAGCCTTCTCACAGCCTGAACCCTGCCTCTGCCAGCAGAAATGCACTGAGCTGTGAAGTATTTCTTAATCCTTCTAACCTCAGGGG
The DNA here is from genome assembly GCA_032466535.1 of Forpus xanthops. Lineage (NCBI taxonomy): Eukaryota > Metazoa > Chordata > Aves > Psittaciformes > Psittacidae > Forpus > Forpus xanthops. The sequence continues at coordinate 36,376 of JASSUY010005527.1, read as the reverse complement.
CATCAAAGGCCAACCATCACTTACAATGGCTGTTGCTTCTGTTCTACCAGGTTATTATATTGCCAACAGCAAGAGCTCAAGCACCACAGAGAGTTTATTTTGCAATAAGCTACATTCTGTTGTGCTGCATTCTGGGGATCTTGTGCATTGCATTAGTTTTCTTGGTTCTGCCACAAAGAAAGAGAAAGACAAGTCATCTTAACTGATCAGCCTGCCACTACTGGGGGACTGAGGCACCCTGTGTGTGATAACAAGTAGGTATCTGCCCCATTCTAACACTTTCTAAATATCCTGGGACAATGGGTGAGGTGATGGTGGAGGTGTGTCCTCATGAGTGAGCAAGTGTCCTAGATTCAGCTGTAGCAGTCAGATGGCTGTTCTGAAGCAGAAAAGGGTTCCATCTGCCCCACCTGTTGCCTTTGATGACAGTTAAAAGCAGATACATAAAAGGCACGGGGAATCAGAGACCTGAAGTTATGTATTTGTCAGTCCAGCATTGATTCAGCTTCTGCTGTGGCTGAATCTGTTTTGGTTTAGTTCGTGTTCAGACCAATAACAATTTATCAATCTGATTAGGAAATCATCTCAATGAAGTTAATGTCACTATACAGATAAACACACTGGTGGATAACCTCTATGTGAATCATGATGATGAAAGCTAACAGTTTAAGCTTTAAGTCAATAGTCAATTAAAGAGATTCCTCCCACCTACCACACAAAGTAATTTCAGATAATGCTGTACACTTTAGTACAGTTAGTGTAAGGAAAATCTGACTGACAAACCCAGATATATTTTTCAGCCCTTTTAAAAAGGGCATTAAGTATTTTGGGAGGCTACAGAGAGGAGGACCAAGGCAGGGCTCTCCAGAGGCACAGTCAGGTTTTGTTTTGCACTAGGTATGTTTCTCCAGGGTGAGCTGGAGAAGCATGAGGACAGGTCAGGAGCAGAACTGGGGATTCTTCAGCAGAACAGTTTCCTACTGATGGAGTCAGTTGCTATGGTAACTCTGTGCTCATGTCCGTTCTGAGGTGTCCCAAACATAAAGGATTCAGATTCTGGATGCCAAATTTGTGTTTAAACAGATTTTGGGGAGAGAAAAAACATCAGAAGTCCAAACAGTAGTGGAAGTTCCAGTAAAACTCTCTATTTGCTGTTACGTTATTCTGGGTAAATTTTCAACCACTGGCAGTGTTATTACTCTTGCAAAATACATGGGCACACATGTCATTAACAATGGTTTTGAAAAGTCTGCAAGCCAAGAACAGAATTTATTCTTAGTCACATTTTCAAAAGCAAATTAAATCCTGATGGGTAAAAGAGCCCACAACTGATTCTGCAAACTAATCATGTCGTTAGTCCTAGATGTAAAGAATTATTATTACAAAAATATTAATGATGGGAAATTAGAGGGTTTAGTTTGATATTTGGTCATAAATAGGACCTCTTTGCTCTTAGCGTATGTAGAATTTTCACTTGAAGGCTCTAATCCTGCAGGTCTTTGCAGACATGCTTCTTTTTTTTTGCACGTGAAACATGAAAGAATAACCTGATTGCTCCTAAGTCTTTGGAACAGTGACCATTTTTCTTCATATCACACAGGTTTGTACCACAAAGCCATACTTTATATTCATCTATGAGGAGGGTTTCTATAGCTTCCCTTCCTTAAATAAAAAAGCAACAACCAAAACCCAAACAAAATAAGGCAAATCAACAATAACAAACCCCCCAACTAATAAATATTCATTACCTAAGATTTAACCATAGCTGGCAATTTGATCAAGGTCACACACTAAACTTCAACAATGGATGCAGTGTGTAGTGGAACTCCAGTACCCCCATTTATATTCTACATGTATATAGAATATATTCTTACCCTCCACTTATTGCTCAGGAATTGACTACAACATGGGATTTTATAAATTGGAGATGATGGCGATTCCTCTGGGTATGGTAAGGATCTCTGCTCTTAAAAGCTAGGCAGGTATTTTCAGTATGCCCACTGTCAGGGTCTTGGCTGTAGCTGAATTAAATTTAACAGGATTTACTTGCAACAGTATAGTTAAAGCTTAACATAGAAGCCCATATTCCATATTAAAAATATCATATACTCTATAACATATAACAAAAATTATAAATAAGATTAATTTCTTTTGCTGTTCAGTCTTAAATTTTCATTGCAAATGGAAGTTCTGCTTTCTCTATCCCACATCAATAACATAGTATCTTTTTCCTACTTGGATAGAGAAGCATGGTATATTGTGCTCAGTTCTACAGTTCTGATTTATAAACTTTTTTCATTGTTTAGTTGCAACAATAAATGAATTTATTGTACAAAAATCAATGCTTGCATTCTGAAAATTATTATGTGGCACCTGGAGACCCAGAGACAGGATTATGTTTGTGAAAACTTTTTTAATTCTGTGAGCTAATAAAAGCTGCTCACAGACAAACTTTGTCTTCCTTACCTCCTTAGAAATGAGCTTGATAGACAGAGCAACACTACAAGAAGGTATTATTCAGCACTAAGTAAGTAACCTATGGACCTAGAATATATTATGTTTCTTAGTTGTGATGCCATCATGAAAGTATTTATTCTGGAAGGACTTTTTATCATACACAGTATGAAGAAGCAAAGGGAAAAGAGTAGAAAGAAAAGCTGTAATATGTACCTAGCTGATCTGCCAGATTTTTCCCCTTCTCTACAGGTACAATTCTCTCATCCTCCATGTCACATTTGTTTCCCACCAGGATCACTTGTGCATTGTCCCAGGAGTAAGTCTTAATCTGTGTAGCCCTGCAGGAGATCAAAAAAGAGTGTTATGTTCCACCAGCTATGCCAAAATACAATCATATATGAAGTATAAAACCAAGTACTATCAATGACAACATCTGCAGCCAAGACTGTGTTGGTTAAAAGAAAAAAAGTATAAAACCAAGTACTATCAATGACAACATCTGCAGCCAAGACTGTGTTGGTTAAAAGAAAAATGACCAATCTTGCACATAAAGCAAGACTGCAAACTATGTCGTTTATAGAACCATTCTATTTTACTACTCCTTAGCTTCATGTGACAATGAAGTTTCTTGTTAAGGCTTTGCAAGTGTTTTAAGATCATAAGATCCAGAGTTATTGAAGAGCGGAACTGAATAATTTCTGAAGTCCAGGGACAAAAAAAAAAGCTTATTCTGCTTCAGGTGTAACCTGTCAGGGGAGTTACAGACAACTACACCTCTTAAGGATATTGTCCCTGTAGAGAAAAAACATATGATACATACACATTTCATGCTAGATTTACAAACTCTTATAAAACACATAACAACAATCGTAGACTGGCTTGGGCTGGAAGGGACCTTAAAGCTCATCCAGCTCCAGCCCTCTGCCATGGGCAGGGACAACTTCCACTAGAGCAGGGAGCAGACAATTAAAATGCTCTTTAGCTGCCGTTTCAGTAACGCCATAAGAAATTGTGTTGTGAGAGTCAAGCAGATGGAAGCATCAAGTCACCTTCGCTTGAACAGGAAAACTTGTTCATGGAGTCTGAAACCGCATAGCAACATGGAAACAATTGCTAAAGAGAAATGTACCACATCAGGAACGTACGGGATGAAGGTAAGGCTCTGTGAGCTAATATTTGAACCCAGCAGGATTAAGTGATACTTAAGGCAGGAAACAGCAGATGCAAGTATCAGATAAACACTAACTTCAGTGACAGGGAGATCAAGTGAATGGAAGCATAAGCAGGAGCACTTGGATGAACTTAAAGCCTCTAAAGCTCTCTGTAGCTCATATGCTTAAACTGGAGTGGAGCTAGCTGTGGATCCCAGGAATCCTGGCAGTGCCCAAAACCAGGCTAGACAGAGCCTTGGGCGACATGGTCTAGTGTGAGAAGCCCCTGCCCATGGCAGGAGGTTGGAACTAGATGATCTTAAGGTCCTTTCCAACCCTAACTATTCTATGATGCTACAAGTCTGACCTTACATTTGGCCACATCATAGTTTTTTCTATGACAAACCAGCAGATTTTTGTTCTGTTTATCCTGAGGTGCTTGTCCTTTCCCATCCTCCTTGCAGAGGTGTAACAGACCCAGCACAAAACAATATTAGCTTGGTAGCATTCAGTTGTTTCAGACAAGCCCAACCTATTTTACCTTCACTAAGCCAGCTCTATCTTTTAAGCCTCCCTCGTTCCCAAAGGTAATTAGGCTGCTCTGCCAGAAGCAATTCATTCTTTCCCTCCTCCATCTCCTCTGGTCCCTTACTCACCTTCCTGCTCTGCCCCTGCTCACTACTTCTCCATGCAGGGTACTACAGTTTCAGGCAAACCCATTTCCCAGGAGAGTCAGGAATCCCCTCATATTTTTGCTTCTCTCTAGTTTGCTTGAATTCTCTTAACAATAAAGCCCTCGATTCCTTCTCTTTTAAATTAGCAGCAGCCTCCAGCTCTGATCTGGTAAGCATAATTTTTAATTAGCTTGAGCTGCTTGCTTGCCTTTTCCATGGGAAGCAGCCAGTGGTGATACTCCACAGATATCTATGGAAAAGGGGGTCATCTCACCGTGCAACTTGCCATTAAGCAGGGGCCATGTTGGATTGCACTGGAAAACATAAACCTAAATCCCATTACACAAACCCAGACCCACACTGCAGAGTGCAAAAATAAACCAAGCCTTTGTGCAGTGAAGCTTTGTACTCTTTTTAGCATCCTCCTGGAAAGGCACTCACTCAATCCCAATTTTGGCTCCTCTGCTTTCACCCTTCTGAGTGCCTCCATGTAGACAAGCTCTGAGAGAGCTAGTATGAGTCTGTGATGAGTTTATGCAGTACTCTGGGGTTTCTCAAAGCTCATCACAGAAGGGGTGACCTCAGAAATCAACCAAGAGTGCAGGAAGATGAAATCTCCCCAGTCTCCCTTCATAAGCAATATCGAGAAAGGAAGTCTCTCCAGCTTCCATTTGAAACACTTATATCCAGGCTCCTCTTATGTATCCCAGTCCTTTCTCTGGATTCCTTTCCATTCATGAGGGGTTATATGGGGGCACACTGCCAAATCTTAGCTATTTAAAGAGTTACTTAATTAGAAAGGAGACAGAAAACCCACAAAGGATGTCCCACAAAACCTCATCCTTTTCCTTGTCTGTACAAGTTAGTGACAAACCTCTCACAGAACACTGACATTTACACTTACTAGGAATAAAAACTAAATAAAGTTGTAGAATCACAAAATCTTGGGCTGGTTTGGGCTGGAAAGGACCTTAAAGCTCATCCAGTTCCAGTCCCCTGCCATAAGCAGGGGCATGTTCCACTAGAGCAGGTTGCTCCAAGGCTCTGTCCAACCTGGCCTTGAACACTGTCAGGGATGGGGCAGCCACAGCTTCCCTGAGCAACCCATTCCAGTGCCTCACCACTCTCACAATAAAGAATTTATTTCTTATATCTAACCTGAACTTCTCCTGTTTAAGTTTGAACCCATCACACCTTGTCCTATCACTACAGTCCCTGATGAAGAGTCCCTTTCAGGTATCCTATGAAGATGAATGTCTAAAAGAAACCCATATCCCCATAACAAAAGAAAGGCAGTAAATTTCCAGAAGCTTCTGGAAAGGTAAACAAACAAACAAACAGCAGGCTTGTGCAATTAAGATGTTACAACTGTCAGGGCAGTCCAATATACACACTGGGGAAAACATGTTTCTGTGACACAACAACAATGCTGCGCCTTATTTGTGCTGAATTCCCCAAATTGACGATAAAGGATGGAGTTTATGCTTCACACTTAGAAGAAAAACAGTCTCAGGTTCATAGTTCCATGGGTATATCAACAACCTAATTTGGAGGTCAGACTGAAAGACAAATAAAGCTGATGATACGTGAACCCAACTGTCTCTTAAATCAAAGTTACATTTAACCAATTCTTCCTTCCCTTCTATGAAATTGTCCAGGTTGTCCAAAGCAAGAGTTTCCATAATATTTTCTATTTACTTGACAGTATCAAATACTGAGTGTATCCTCATTTCAGTACAGTTTCAAATGGGGAATAAACCACTGATTTATCTGCACACAAAACTATTAAGCTAGTGTCAAATGGTAACTGTCGAAGGAGCCTATTAAAAGGAAGACATCTAGAAAGCCAGGAAAACTCATTTAACCATGTCACTCACCTACAGGGTATGTATTCTATTTAAATAAGATGAATTACTTCCAAATTTAAGGTAAACCCCATCTTTGCTGTTGCCCATTTATGTTTTTTCTTGTAAAATAACCTGACTGTGCTCTTTGTCACACTATAATATGGAAAGTTACTCAAGTTTAATCTTGTAAGGCTTCTCATACAACCTGTTGTACCTTTACTGTTCAATAAGCAAGAGAACAGGTCATGTTCTGGATATTAGACTTGTCTGAATACCTGATATACAGCCATGATCCTCCTCATTCAGGAGAAAGAGTGCCTTTACTTGGTTTAGAAGTATTTCTGGAGTGACGCAAAGCAAACCAGAATCCTCTTTAGGATCCATCCATATGAAAAGTGTGGTAAAAAGATCACCTAAGGAAGACATCATAGGGCAGACTGGGAGAGAGACTGTCATTTCCCTTGTGGGCAGGTCAGGAGGCTGTTAAAACAGTCACATGCCAAAGAGCCAGAGCAGAGAGGTAAAGTGCACCATACACACATGGGGGCAGTCTTAAAGGGGATGTTGGAATTTTGTAGAAGGGCTTGGAGAGTAATAAAGCACACTCTGTTATGGGAATTTGCCATCTAGAGGAAGGATATGGCTCTAAGATGGTGGAGTGGTCTAAAAGGAAAAAGGCTTCTTTGTTACAGATTCGACTTTGCTCAAGGCCAACTTCCCACAGTTTCAGTGTAGTTATGAAGAGGAATTCTGAGATCTATGCACACCCCTATGAGTTCAACAGAAGTTAAGAGTTTGACATGGGTAAGAGCTCACTTGGAGTGCTAGGTCTGTGGTTCAGTTGTTTATTCATGCTTTTGGCTTGTTTTCTGCAGGGAGCTCTGCAGGAAGAGGTGGCACAAGAGAAAGCAATGAGATGGGCTGAGACTCATGTTGGCTGCCTGCTTACACAGCATCTTAAAAACTGAATCACTAAGCAGCAGTAGGCAGGGCACCAGCAGGAAATAACAGGTCTCAGGACTGAGGAATATCGTAGTGTAAAACACAGAGATGATACTGTACACAACATGATTAATTCCAAGATTTCGTGAATCGATACAGTTTTAGGACTGAGGAATTATTTTCAGCCAATGAGAACAGATTGGGATGGACAGCAGCCAAGTTAGTGGAAGGGCATCGCTTCATAGTTTACTAGCTGGTGATCTTCTTGAGGTATCACCCTCAGCCTAACTGTATTCTATGAACCCAGCCCCATGATCATAGGGCAAGTGGCTTACTCATCTTTTATGCCTGTGAAACACTCAAATTCCATCCACATATGCTATTTTAGGAATAACCAGGAAGGATAATAAGTTCCTTACTGAGTTTACTTTACATTAACTGAGTAGTGTGAATTTATTCTCGATAACTAAAAGGTCAGCCCATCTGCTGCACCATGTGCATCATGCTACATTTACAACAAAATAGTCAACTTACCAGTATTCTTTATTTAGTGTAGCTGGACACTGAAAAATGCATCATTAGCCAGCTGGGATAGCAGAACACTTAAAAGAGAGAGGATGTGTAGCATTAATTGCTATGATTTCTGGAAGCTTGCAGGACATAAAATAACCTGGGATGAGCTTGGCTTTTAGCTTTTGCATATATCCCATGTGTTTGCCCCACTTGACTTCAGTGAGGGTTGAAGTATGCTCTCAGAAACAGTATGGTTTGCTGTAAACTCACCTAAAGCTCTGCTAGCAGAGGGGCAACTTGCTTTTCAGGCCACATACCTTCCTTGCAAGGTAAAAAGCAGCTTACAACTTTGCCATTGTGGCTGTGAGCTTCCCCCAAGCTCCAGCCTGGCTCTGCTCAAGTGATAACCACCAGTGGTGGTGGTAACGAATACATCTGGTTGTGATGGCTACATCAGACTCAAAGAGGATTCAGGGGAGACAAATAACAACTCAATAGACAGAGGGATAATCTGAGCAATGTGTGCACACACACACATACACATACATACCCACCCCTAGTGCTGGTCAAGGCTTGATTCAAGCCAAGTTTAGAAAAGAAACCCCCTAACTTCTGTAGTTGGTAAGCAGATATGACTTTAAGTCAATAAGATTCTCTTATGGAGTAAGAGGCACATCAAGCTCTGCTGCACAGCAATGGGCTGTACACCCGTGCTTCCCCTCAAGTAAGGACACCCTCAAGGTTGCTCCTTGAGTTTGAGAGATTCCTTGCTGCAACAGCTTCTCAGCAAGTGACCAATAGCATGCTAAGGGTTGAAATCTTAGCTAAGTAATATAAGTGACTAATTGTGCATGTATAATCCTTTAGACATATGCCATTGACCAAGTCTGGGACTAAGCTGGGATACAGGCACACCCAGACTCCTCTCTGAGGAGCTTAGTAAGGTTCCTTCTGAACCTCAGGACTCAACAGGAGGGTCTTCTTGATGGTTTTGTCTGACCTTGTCCTCTATGCAGTAAACTGCCCTGGTTTTACCATTTGGCATGCTTCTGACTTACACTTGACCTGAAGAATGGACCAGGCTGATGAAGATAAAGACTCTGAGCTAAACAAACTCAAGTAGCAGACACCATGATTTTCCATGGAGAGTACAGCTCCTGACTGAAGACCAGATCCAGGATAATGTTTTTTTTTGAAGCATAACTGAATCACGCAGGATGGCTAAAAACACCCAAAAAAATCCTACCTACTCTCTATGCCAGCAATGGCAGAGGCTGATGCAGCAGCACCAGACAAAAGGCTTTTGTTTCAATTTCTTGTCCCTTTGGAAGTTAGGAATGCAATTTTGCAGACTGGGGAAAGAAAACCATTTCTTAGTTGTACCGCCACTAGAGGACTCTGCTGGCACAGCCATGCCGGCTTTGCTACAGTCCTCTTCCGTGGACGAGCTTCAGAACGGAAGATAAGGGTTGTTTTATCAGCCCCACTACATGATTTGGGCTCCGAATCTTCCAACTGGATGGAAGGATTCCTAACATGCACAGTACAAATAAACTGATGGTTCGCCTTCGGCTGACAAGGTGCTCTTAGAAAATATATTCATGCAGCCTCCATGACACAAGAAGACATGAAGTCAAATAGACAGAGCTGACCTTTCCCAGTTCTTGCTCTTTCATCACTGCCTTTGATGGAATGGAACTTTGACCACTTCCAATACTTCAGCTTAAACTTCACCTGTACAAACTCCAAAATAGCATCAGCTCAGAGATTGAGATTTGGTATTTCGGGCTAAAGTTATGACTGGTAAGTAAAACTTACCAGAGCAGAACTGACAGAGAGGTAGATGAACTGTGTGCTCACATATATCTCATTTCACCAGGTAACCAAGCTGAAAATACTTAGTTCAGTGAAAGATATTGCCCTAGCTCACATAGCTGTGCTCCTATGGGAAAAATCCCCATGCAGACACATGAAGCAGAAAAAGCTTCACCTGTCCTTGGTGGGCAGTGTGCCACATGGAGGAACCTGGGTTTGGCAAAACCTTTGGGTTTGTGCTTTCAGCGAGGAAAATAATTATTCCTCTGCCATTAGTTGGTGAAGGACAGCTCAGGGAAGGTGCTGCTGTTCACCTTCTGCAGCATGGTGTTATGATACTGGAGATGCGGTGAAAGTGGAGACTATATCCTTAATTGTGATGCTCAGGACCATCTGCTTCAGTGGACAGCAAGAATAAATAATGGCAGCCCTGGGACAAGGCCAAACTACTATCAACAACAAACCACACTGTTGTGGTTTTGGAGTTACAACCTAGATTAGGGGATACAGAACAGGTGCTCAACAAAAAAACAAACTGAGCTGGATGCTAAGAGCCAGTGCCATAGCCAGCATGTATCACATGCTCCTGGTGGGTCACAGATATCACTGTAAATCAACCTACCAGACCTGGGAGATTACCTTAACTGCTGCATCACCTTTCTTTGCATGCTGACCAGACTTATCTGCAGAATACAGCAGCAGGGTAACAAGCAGAGATGACTGCAAGACATTGGAGGGGACCACAGGGTCCACCTCTGAAGATAAACACAGCCTTTCCCCTGCTTCCCCATGCACTGTATTTCCTCCACAAACTCTGGTGTCACTTGTGAGGATGCCACGTCAGAACACAAGCTCCAGCAACAGGGTCCAACCTTCTGCTTATCCATGCTGTGCCCACAGCAACTGCCTCACAGCAGCAGCTCAGGTGTTTCCACCTCAGGCACTGTGCTGGATTCTATCACCTACCTCCAAGGTGGCTGCAGGCACTACCCATGACCACAGCAATAACATGCTCTGGCTCCTCTGGCAAGACCACTTACACTTCCTACTCTGTAAAGGTACTTGTCCAGAAGACAGGAATGCAGGAAGGAGGTCAGGACTGCAGTTCTGCTTCCAGAATCAGATCGGTGCAGAGTGAGGTGGGACATTTCTTCCCAAGGAAGAAGAGAGCTGGCATAAGCTATCAGGGGACCTCAAGGTGGGGAAGGGGAAGTGCACACTAAATGCTAGGTAGACCAGTCTGTACCAATGCAGCTTTGATACTGCCATGGACTTTTTAAAGCAACTGGCCTGATGCTTTCTTCTTTCACTGCAAGCCATAAGTATTTCCTGGCTTTCTGTCAGCAGGAAGTGCAGAAATCGTTTTCTGGTGTTTCTGCCTGAATCCACTGGAGCCAGAGGAGCTTGCAAAACCTGAGAAGCTGTTTCTTACCTAATTGTAGGGCTAAGCCCCAACCCTTCACTTTTAATAGCTAACTTCTTCTCCCTCATCCCACCATTCCTCACTGAACACTGCCTTACTGAGCTGCTCAGCTGCTTTCCATAGTCAGTGGTAACAGACTGGTTTCCAAGAGGTACACTTTACTTTATGTCCTAGGCCTTGTTCTTCCTCCTGTTATTACCACCACAACTAATTTAAACTTTACAACATTTAAATGGATAAAGTTGGACTTTTACTTATCTCAAGCTAGGCAAGGCAAATAATGTTCCATGTGTCTACCCTTGGAAAAAAGCAATCAAAAATCCAAACAACCCAACAACCACCAAACCCCTTTTCAAGGCAGTTTGGAAAGATTTAGCCTTATTAGATTTTAAATGACATTTGACTCTAACAACCACTGCTACACCAGGTTGTTTTAGCAGCACAGAAAACCTCCCAACCCAGATAATGCATTAAAGAATTAATTTCTTTGGAACAAATTAAAACTTTTCAAAGCCACTCTGTTTTAATTAGAACTTTTTCATTAAAGTGAAGCTGGGGAACATTTTCTAGAGGAGAGTTTAAAACCCAAGTTATTTATCCCAGAGTTCAGATGAAGAAAGAACATGGTGATGCAAAGCAATGTGGAGGATGGGGTGTCTGACGTTCTCAACAAACAGTTGTGAGGAGAGAATTGGCAAAAAACCAAACAAACCCAAACCCAGCGATATTTCATACCAGTCCTGCACTGCATTGAAGGAGTCTTCACTGGTGATATCATACATGAGGACGAAGCCCATGGCTCCTCGGTAGTAGGCAGTAGTGATGGTCCTGTATCTTTCTTGTCCAGCTGTATCCTGGAACAGAAAGGAATATTTAGCCTTTAAGACTCCAATTCTCAGAAACAGGAGTTGTAGTGAGGTCCTGTGTCTAAAACAAAGCAACAACTTCTTGTTGTTATACATTTTAAAACCCTCATTTGCTCCCATCTGAAACAAACTGTCCTTACGTTTTAGCATTAATTAGGCTTTTGCATAAACCAAGATTTCTTAAATGCATTTTGACACATGTTCTATTAAAAAAATACCAAAGATGTCAACCCTGTAATTGCTCTTCTCTGCCTTGGCCTCAGTGCAATAATAGAATGCTAACAGAGTTCACTGAAAGCTGATGCTTCAAAGCACAGGCAATACAACACAGCCCAGGACTGTAGCAGGCAAAAGGCATTTACATGTTGCAATTTAGCATTGCAGTTAGGAAAATGTCCTGGAGCAGATATTGCAGGTGACTCTTACCTGCGGTTAAAGACAACAGCTAAAGGCTTGATGCAATGAAAATTACTCTGCAAAGTGAATTTAACATGGAATATTCCACTCAATCTGAGGTGCATGTAATCTGAGATTTACTAAATTCCATCTAATTCTCTTTGTCTGTAGAGTGCTGTAGAACACCTCTACCTGCAGTTGTCATTTCTATGTTCAGTCTGGCTGCAAAAAGGTGAAACGGTGACATATACAACAGAAGACTTGTGACAGCTGGAAAACATGTCAAATACCATCTGTTAGATGCCAGCAACATTTACTCCTCACATTCTAGCTGCCGGCTCTTAAGCTAAGGACTGTTTCTACATCAGATCAACAGTCCTGCATCCAATTTGCTCCCTTTGGACCTGCCATCTGAATCAAGAAGAGTTGTGTGCTTAACGTCTCTCTCATTCAGGAAGTACCTATTATTTGAACAAACACATTTCATCTACCTTTTGACAAATGACAACACTGTGAAAGAGCTGCAGGGAGGCAAAACATCTTACTTTCAACGCTTACGTTCAACATAAGGTTGACTGCTTGTTACTCTTACAGGTTTGCAGTTCTGAAATGAGTGCTCTGTTAGTCCTCGCAAAACCCACACTTCAGAAAGCATTTACTGCCACTGATTTAAAAAGTGATGATTAAGGTTTCTCTTCTCTAGAGAAAAAGGCCCTGAAGGACTTATCTATCACATAGGTAGTTGGAAGAGTAGAATAAATCCATGTAAAGCACTCTTGCCAGAGTATTGACACAATTTCTGATCAGACATAGCACATCACCACAGACCCAGAAAACACACAATGTGCAGTGTGTCAGAAACTACTCAGCTTTAAAACCCTCCTGCTCATCATTCCCATACACGCAGCTTTGTTTTTGCTGCATGCAGGAGACAGTGTCAGCCTTTCCAGAACACATGCTAGCCAGCCTATGAAAGGGGAAAACAACAACGATCGCCTGTTGTTCTGCACCAGAATATCACAGAGGCTCTCTGTAGGAGGAAATTGCTTGTAAATAAGCTCCCTGCAGCTTGCTTAAAAGACACTGCCTATTGCACTGCTGTGAGACCATCCACAGCTGTAACACACAGCGAATTTCCCAGGGAGAAATTATGCAGCAGGAATCTTGCTGTTTCTCCACCAATCCTCTGGAAAAAAAAAGAAGGGATTTTTCCTTGAAACTTGTGCATTTATTTCAAGGCAGGGAAGTCCATTGGCTGATCATGGCAAAGCATTGCACATGGGTTGAGAAACAGTTCTGTTCCCTCCTGACAAGAAGTACCGGAATGAGGTGGACTACACCTTGCAGCCTGAGTGACCATTTCTTCTCCTACCATGATAAATCCATCACAGAGCACTCTCGTATTCATTGACACCACATCCTTGCTTAGCTGCTGAACTGCTAAACCAGCCATGACAACTAGATCCCAGCTATAATTCAAGTGGGGAAGGTCTCAGCAGCAATAGTATTGCTCTGTTTATTCAGACATGATAGTTGCTTTATTTTAGCCTGATTTCCCAAAGACACAAAGCTTATTGAATCATCAGTCTCCACACATGCATGTGTCTATGCTCATAATATTTGACTGAAAGGAAACACTCTCAAAGGCACATTCTTGAAAAGGTCATGAAAATAGTTGGTAAGGTGAAGAGAGACTTTAAGCATCCCTTAGCAAGCTGGGTGAAAAAGCTTAGTTCAATGCTTATCTTTTTCCAACACCAAAAGATCCACAGGAGAGAGGCTTTCTTCATGCTTCCATAGGAAAAAGACCTAAATCAGTATTAGTAACTTCTCAGATCCTGCAACCAACAAAAAGAAACAAATCCATAGGAAGTCAGGCTTATTCAGTTCTCATACAGCATTATTGTTTTACAGCTACTTTGCCGGGATCTTCTATCTCCCAAATCTCATCTTCGGTTTTCTGCTGTGTGTTTAACTAGTTCTCATTTTGGCTTAGGGCATGGGGCTGTGACCAGGCAGTAAGCAACAGTAAGGCACATTGGCTAGCTACATGCAGAATAATTTGGAAACAAATTACATTTGACAATAGCTCTGAGCAAGGAGTTAGCTGTGAGGATGTACATCCAGGCTATTCCAGGCAGCAGCCCCAAGGGACCCTCAGGGTGGCTTTCAAATCCTGTGGGATGAGTCCAGTGCCTTGGCTCAGCGAGGAGCTAGACTCAGCCTACAGTTATTCTGTATTAATGCAAACTGTGCTATTGCCAGAAAGAGCTGAAATACAGCAATTCTGGTTTGCTGATTTCAGTATTCTGCCTACAAAACCCCTGTGCAGGGAGGTGAACCCCAACTTATCCATTAGCAAGAAACAGGGATGTGGCTGTAGGAGGTGCAGAGCCCCAAAGGGCTACATATACGTCCTTAGTCATAACCTGTTCTCTGGTGGACAATGCACTCACCTCATTAGAAAGTTCATTTGAATATTCATTAGTATACACTTAGGTGCCTGCCTTCTCAGGTTATCAAAGGCAGTGTGTATGAGGGGAAAAGGCATCCTATATTTCATGGTATGTGAAGTTTATTCATAACCTTGCCCTGGTGGCTATGCAATAATGCAGAGATGTGATTCATCTCTATATGGGTCTCTGATGGATTCTTCTCTCTGCTTCACTGTACAGGTACAGAGCATGCCATCTCCCCTTGAATGTTATTAGTTGAATTACTCCAAATCCATTTGAATCTTTGCAATATCACCCTGAAGTGACTTTTTCCCCTAAGGTTATGTTAGCTTCCTAGACAGCTATGAATTGACTTAATTTTCTTGATTCACAGCATGTCTTATATGAGCTTCACTGACCATCCCCTACCCCCAGATACTTCAACATCAATACAATTAAACAAACTGCAAAATCTGAGCTCAGTTTCTTCAGCATGTACATTAGCTGTCCTTACAGAGTTTAAAACACCACAAGCCTTTGGTAATTAGGCATTGCAGGTTTTTATGTGCAAGACATTTATCTAACGGAGGAGAAAATAACTGACGCAGATTGCTTCCCTGCTCCCCCAAGCTGCTTGCAAGATTTCCAGGTAGACCACAAACTCATTAGAAGACAAGTAGATGAGGCACAGGCAGGGATCAGCAGAAACCTGGGGTAGCTCTAATTAACAGTCTAGCCAAATGCCTAGGTAGAAAAGCCTGAGCCTTCAGCCTCTTTGGCTGTCCCTGAAGAGGAATCAGAAAGCCTGGCTGTAACCAAGCATGGAAGGGTCTCTGTATATTTACACCAATGTGTAATGTATTCCTCTGTAGCTTACCTATGTGCCTGTCCTTGATACAAACTATTAAAAAACCCACAAGACTATCAGTTGGTAGCTTGAAACAAAGATCTCAAGGTTTTGCATTAATGAGCAATCAAAATTCAGTATTTATCAAAGGAGAAAAAACAATTACAAAATACATTTGCATTATGTGCAGACAGCCACTACTCACAAGATCCATTACATAAACATTTACAATAGGAGCACAACCAGGTTTACTCAAATGTACCTGGCTGTCTCAGCACAAGCAGCAAGGTACTTTGCACAGGAAACATATCTGAGATCTTAAATCATGACAGGTGCTCTTTGCAGCAGGTCTGAAAAAGCAGAATCCTTGATTCTGAGCTATTGTTCTTCTACTGAGGATTTCCAGCCACAAGTTCTTTGTTCCAAATAAAACGTCACTGAAACTTCTCATCTGTACCAGGTTCAATGACTTCATGACTGTTCTAGCAGCGTACATGACAAACAGCCTCTGAAGAAATAAACTTTCTGATTTCTTTTAAAGGATTATAGGGTTTTTTTTGCTTATTTTGTTTGGAGTTTGGGATTTTGTTTTCAATAAGAGTAATAAGCAAAAATAGGAGTTACCCACTGTCCAGGTGGATGGCAACAATTACAAGATGTATGTGCTTAGCATTGTCCTTGCTTAGGCTGTTCAGAGTCAGAACAGAGGCTCCATCAACTCCAACAACCAGCACCAACTGCAGTTTCGGGGCTTCATCAGCCATGATGAAGGAGAGACCTCCTGTTTCCTGCTGTTCAGTGTCACATTGTGACATTTATACCATAGCTCTTTGTTCAGAGTTTGGTCAGCCTTGGGGATAGGATAATCAACTTCACAGCCCTGTGGTTATAGGGGCAGCAAGTTATTAGATATCAAAGTGCTAGGAAACATCTGACTCCCTGCAAACACAGCTCAGTTCTCAGCAAGACTGGCCACCTAAGCTCCTGCTCTCTACATGACAGATAACCTAAATAAGGAACAAATAAAGACACATCCTGAAGGCAGAGGGTTATTTGCTCTGCTACAGGCCAGTCTGAGGCTCAGTAACAACTCACCCTTTTATGTCTAAGACCTGTTTACTTTCCCTTCTGCATTGATGGAGAAACATTCACGCTCAAATCTAGCCTTCTCTGCTTCTGTTCTGTTCTGCCTTCCTCACTGGACCTTGCTAGCTGCTCAAAGCACCATTTACTTGCATTTCTGGACTGCTGCAATGCAAAGAGTTGAATTTCTCATGATCTTCAGCAATTCTAGTTGTTTTGGTCAACATTACCTATGTCTGCTGTGAGGTGGGTGGTATGTTCCCATCCCACTACTCTCATGTCAGGATGCGTATGCTCTTTGGGGCTGAGATTTCCTCAGCTGTGTGTTTGCCCAGTGCTCAGCACATAAGGGCTCTGCTCTGCAATCAAAGCTCCTGGATTTTACATTAGCGCACACATTTCCTTTGCAGGCGTAGACTTTTGAGTAGAAGCCATCAGGAAAGAATCAGATAAACAAAAAAGTCATCTTGAGACAGAAGAAGAGGGTGGTAAAAAACAACCCACCAAGAAAGACAAGGGTGAGCAAAGAGAGTGACCTGTGCCATTAATAACAGAATGCTAACGTTGTGCTTACTGTTCCTGCTGGTAGCTAGAAATAGGAACAAACAGGCAAGCAAAATGAGTCACTGGTTAAGACATGGAAAAGACGTGATGTCATGAAAAGCCTGTGATGTTTCAATTGCTGCCAGGAGCAAAATAACACCTGGCTCCTTCAGAGCTCAGCTCTGATTAAAACGCTCCAGTTCAACAGATGGTATTAAGTGTGCTTTTTCTCTCCCTTGTTGTTGAGTGCTCCCATTGTCCAAAACTCACTGGAACCTACTCAGCCACATTTAGATACCTTGAGAGACAGCTTAATTTGATCAATATTAGCAATTTGCAGCAAAACATTTCTGTTATGAATAAAACTCCCAAACAAAAACCCTGTCTTCTTCTGTTAAAGGCTCTGTCCTTGCAGTGTCTTTTAAATGCTTCCCCACTATGACTACTTTAATTTCAGCTCTTTAGAAATAGTAAAACCAGAAGCCTTGGGTTATTTCAGTACCACTAGTTGCAAAAGCTTCACTTTCCTATCCTGTTCTGCTTACCCTGTACAGAAGAAGCTACTACCACCCTGTTTTCTCTAACATTCCCACACCAACTGCTCCCACCAGGGAGATGGAAACAGTATGAAAAGAGACTTCTAACACATGCACAGCCCACAATAGCTCACCAGTCATCAGAGCCCTCAGTCTTCATTGACCCACACAGTTCTGAAGATGTCCCCTGTAACCCAGGGCCTGAGCGGCCCTTTAGCTGGACACTGCACTTGGTTTTCTTTCTAAAGTAACTTTCATAAACTAAGTTGATGGGCATGGAGGACAAGTTAGCGCAGGTTGGCCTCATCCAGCACTAAAACTTTTCTGGTGGTTGGGAAGCTCCTTAACTTCGCTCAGCAACCCCACACTGTATAAAACAAAAAGTGATTCACTGGAAATACAATGGGGTGCATTCGCTCAGCAGATTCTGATTTCCTAACTGGAATCAAGCCAATGTACTGTGATTAACACTACTGGTCCTGACCTACTAAGACGTTAACGAAGTTACTTCCATTTTCCCAGGTGTCTTGAGATTGTAGCAAAGATTAGCAGCAGTTGCCCTTCCTCATCTGTCAAAAGGTAAGGAGAACTGAAATAAGGCTGCTGGCTTATGGGCACTATCTGCTCTTCTCATCTTTCTGTAGCTTGAGTTTCCCTGCTAGACTATTTAAAAGACAGTGGCTGCAAAAAGAGAAACCTCATGAAGAGGCACACACAAAGATTAAGTTCATTTGTACATTCTTTAATGCCATGGAATTGAAAAGCCTTATTTTTCATGACTTGGAATTACTATAAAGATCATTCTGATATGTTTTTGATTCTTCCTGAACCATTTAACTCAATAGGAAACTAAAGAAACAGTAGGAATAAAAATACATTGCACCCATACCATATGCCTACTTCCAGCTGCCACTTCTTTAGCTGCAAATAAGCAAAGTTCAAGAAGCATTTCAAGAGTATGAGATTCTTGAATAAGAATCATTTCAGGCACTGAATGCATTGTTATATAAGAATATTTTTCCATTTTTGCTAGATCTTTTTAGTTGTCTCACGTATATCGTTTAATTCTCTTAATCAGCCACTGTAAGAACAACTGTACAAAGCACAGATGTCTGAGCAATGTTAGCCACTCTAAGTGCTATTAATTAGCTAGGGTTGTTGGGAAGCAGATAAATTAATCACAGCCAGAGTATTTCAGAGG
>JASSUY010005527.1:0-17547 GCA_032466535.1 Forpus xanthops | reverse complement strand
AGCCACTCTAAGTGCTATTAATTAGCTAGGGTTGTTGGGAAGCAGATAAATTAATCACAGCCAGAGTATTTCAGAGGCAGCACTACCCTCCTGTGAACGTGCAAGCATGGATGTCCTAAATGGTCCTGTAGTGCAGCAGGTAGATGTGCTACAGTCCAGCTACCACTGTGTGGGTCGTAACAGCGATCTACTAACCCATGGAGATGTGCAGCAGAAAGGAAAATCTCAATACATTATCAATCAGCTGCCAAAAGAGCAAATGCAAAATCTGTGAGAAGGAAGTCAAACGATGTGTGGTACAGATCTGTCTAAATTCTGTAGCCTGGTTCTTTGATCTGGAAAGGAACAAGGATAAGGTGAAGGGAATTAGCATTATACTGCTATCAGCCTCACTCCCCCTCAAACACAAGCAAGCAGAACAGAGCAAATCCCAGCTCCGAGAGCAGCAGAACAAGACACAGACTTCCTAGAGCCTATTTCTAGGTGATCAAATGTCATGGTAACCAGCAAGAGAACCATGCAGAGAGTCTGTGTGGAGCAGGCTCTGCATGAGGCTTGGCTACAGCTGCCCAACTCTGGTGCCCTGCAGCATCACAGTGGTACCCATCCCAGACCCCATTGCAGTGGTACCCAACCTGAATCCCATGACAGTGGTACTCAGACAGGATCCCATAGTAGCAGTACTCAGATGGATCCCAACCCAGACCCCCATTCCAGAGGTATGCAGCCTGGACCCCATCATAGAGGTACCCAGCCCAGACTCCATTACAGCCATACTCAGCCCAACCCCATTGCAGCGATACCCAGCCAGGACCACAGCTGCAGAACTTTGAGCAAGACCTTCAGTTAACTCATTTACAAAGCAAATATTTACATCCCAATGTGTTTATGAAGCTCGATGACTTTGTGCCTGCAAGACCTATTAGTACCCGTAATTGTAAGAAAACTTAGTACTCTGCTACAAGCATCACCCCCCAGGACTGTTCTTATCAAGGGAAGATTTCATCTTATTTAGTAGCGGATTAGGGCTAAATCTAAGCTTCATACTTCACAAGAACCCCCTAGAGATAATATGTCAAGGGGGTCAATTCTAAGACAAAGTGTTCAGAAATTCTGGGAAGGTGTTTATGATTTTTTCCAAGATTAATATACCAAACCAAATCACAACCATGAGGCCAGAATATGTGCTATAAATTAAAGGGCAGCAGCAAGACAAGGAAAAGAACCACAAAGGAAAAAACATCAAGAACCAAAAGAAAATAACCAAACATAATTTATATTAAGAACCACCAATCAAATAAAGTATATATATATATATATATATGTGTATATATATGTATTCTTTTAAGGTCTTTAAAACCCTAATGTGTAATTTTTCAAGATTTGGTAGAAATTAAGAGCTGATCAAGCAATTTCCAATTCATTATCTGCCAAATTAGGAAAAAGCCCCACTGCTGAATTCAGGTGAGCATTAAACAAAAATATAAAGACCTTTAAGGTTCTAACACAAAAAAAAAGGCAGAATGAAAGCTTGAAGGAAACAAACCACAAGAACAATCTGAAGCTCATAAGTCAGAAGGTAAATAAAAGAGGTATCTCACTTCAGCAGAGCTTGAAATACATTTTCCAAGTGCTGGAATTAGCAATAACACAGATTCCTCTACCTCACAAATTTTTGATAGAAATGTGCACATATGTTGAAAAGCAATGCAACAAATAAATCTGATACAGTTCTTCAGGTGATATGAAGGGGAATTTGATCAAATTCACAAAAGTGTAAGAAAACAATCAAATGGAATTTGAAACTTTCCAAGTAAACCCACATCTTGGCTGAGAATAGAAAGGAAGATTTTCAGCTAAAGGACAGCTATTTTGGAGTAGTCATAAACATCTTAAAATAGATGCTTAGAATTTAAGTTATTTGTCAACCTCAACAGCGCACGCATGATGCTCGGTAATATCACATGACAAAGAAAAGAGCCTGCTACCATTTATGGCAAGATTTGCTATTATAACCACACAGTCCAGATGTTAAACTGGAGGTTGCATTGTCTGACAGCTGCAGGTGGCTCTACTGCACTCCTGGGGCAGCTGAGTAAGCAGCTATGAGGTCCATTTGGGGCTCTCATGTGGTTACAGTGCCTGTGGGTTTCTTGGAGTGAAGTCTTTTTGCACACTATTGTAAGTTCACCCACTTCTGTGGTGATGTCAACTCCTCCCTTCTGTTTGGAAAGAGCATCACCAGCAAATACTTCTTGACATACTTGTGAGAAGTTTTGCTGTTTGGTATTTTTACTGTGTATCAATTATTTCATGACCATGACACTTCCCTGCTCTGTCTAGGCCATGTACTGCTTCCAAGCCTATGGCCAGTGGGCATGTAAAGTGCTCAAGTGGCTCAGATCTTAATGACGAAAAGCACATCCTTGTATTTATCTTTTTAGAAAGATAAAGGAAAACAACAACAGATTTCTCAGCTGAAGAAAACGTGTCATTGGCATCATAAAAAAAGAAACAACATATGACTAATTTATCTGACACTCAAACAAACTTCTAATCCAGTTCCAGTCCTCAACCAGCCAGTTCCTGCCTATCAAGAACTGTTTCTCCATTCTCTGAAATGGTTTTAGAGGGGGGCTACAATGTTGATTTAAGGGCTACAATCAGACTGTATTGTAATCACCATTACCTACTTGAAATGTCCCAATTACTTCCTTCATCAGTTGTTTAGAAAACTGACTTTCAGCAGCTCTGCTTGTCAGGAATCATTTTGTATTTCTTCTTAATTAAAGGTAGCGCATCTAAGCTCACTTTGGAGCAAATCAAGCCAAAATCCATCCCTCTAGTCCTTTTTTTCATGGGTAAATGATTTATCCAAGGAACCCAGTGAACAGGGGAAAGGAAGCCCTACCAAAAGTGGGAAGGAAAAAGAAAAGGGACAAAAGTCTTTGAAGACCTGGATCATTGATGAAGACCCCAAGAAACAAGAAACATTTCAGGTTCAGCAAGCAGACTACAGCTGGGTCAATTACAGCATGATCTGCATGCCCACAACTCTGATCCTAATGAGAACATCATGTCAGCATTTCAGATGATCAAGATTTCAGTGAGAAATTCCGGCCCAAATTGAGGTCAGACAGATGCTGCTGGGCCCACCTTACATTGCCTTTGAGTATAATCAGATGGAAATGAAGCATTAATGGATATTCACACCAGCGTGTCTCATACAGTTGAAGTCAACCAATATAAAGAATGAATACTGACAAGAAAAATACTGGTGGAGAACTCTATCATACTCCTAATGATTTACTAAGCAATATGAGGTATAAAAGCAATAGACTATTTCAAACTTAAATTGATGCCAGCCTAATTTGTACGCATGTACACAAGTGGTAATAAGGGTCAAAGAATTATCACCCCAGCAGGAAAAATATTAGCTCCCAAGGAGATTTGCTACAGCAGCTTAAACTCTGTACAGGATTTGGACAAACTTCTACTGAAGGCAAAGAATTACACCAGAGGCAGAGAAGACTGTGCTACAGGCGCTGATGATGTCCCAATGCTGCACTTACCTGCTCTTCTTATGGAAAGTAGCTGTGTTGCTGCATGCCTCATCTGTTCCCACACCAGTGAGATCTTAGTCACACTCTCAAGCACAGCCTACCTACAAGGACCACTTGATTCAGCCCAGACTTGGGGAGATGCTACTTGGCAATTGTACTTTGATATAAAACAAGCTGTGAAGAATTGTAATGCCCTGCCTGCATGCAGTGACCTCAGTGAAGAATCCTGCCTAGGTAGAGGTCCTGACTTCTCTCCAATGGGACTAAGTTTCTAGATAAGAACATACAGCATTTTCCATGTGATGTATTTCTCAAAAACACAGCCCTCAGTTCAAGGAAAGAAAGTTGTAAAAAGAGCTGTTCATGATAACTCCATACTGTCCTGTTTGAAGCGAATGAAAATCCTGGGCAGAACAGGAACAGCAGAAGATCATCTTTGTACAGAACACTAAATGCATGTGATGATTTTCAGGGGAACAAAAAAATGAGGCCTCATTCTTCATTATATTTGAGCAATTTTACATTAATACAGCTTCATAGAATAAGGAAACTGCACAGCGTCACCCCAAGCAAGTGAAGATCTATCAACAAATCTGTAATTGAAGCAAACATAGTAGCAGGCACAATACAAGCAGAAATTCATGCATAAGCATTATGCTGCTTCCTAAATCACTCAGGCTGTCCACCAGCAGCAGACTGACAACAGGCTCTCTAGACCATCAGCTCAATTCAGCAACGAGCAATTCTACACTCCATTGCCATCACACTTGAAGAAACACTTCCCAGCTTGGGAATGAATTTGTCCTGTTACACTGGGGAAAACACACACTGAAATACTTATCAAATGCAACCAGCTTCCTTTCTGAGAGCTAACCTCCAGGAAGATCAAGCTCCTCTGCTTTCATGTGTAGCTATAAGGGATTTGTCTGGAGAACGTGCAACAGGCTGACATTCTGAGAAAAACAAGTTATTTACTATGACACAGACAAATAGAAGGCTCACAGGACTTGTTCTTGGTTCCGATCCAGTCCAAATCACTCCCCTTGACTAAAAGGGTGCAAAAACTAAACTTTGAAGCAAAGCATAAATAAGCAGAACTAGATCTGCCAATGAACTAAAGACATTTTAACACTAAAGGGACATCAGCAACAGCATAGTTGCTTCAAAACATTATAAAGCTACATTTAAATGAGCCGCACTTTCTGCTTGATGCTATTTTGTCTTATTCCAACTTCAAAGAATTAAAACTTGGCCTGGTTTTGGAGGCTTTAGAGCAGCAGGAGAAGCTTTGATGTTGACTGTCTGAAGCTTACCATAAAGCTTTATACAAGATCCAGGCAGTGACAGCATCTGGCCTTTCTGCAAAAGAAAATGATTTCTGGTCTTGCAGAAAGCAGTTTCCATTTCAGTGGTATAACTCATACCATAGTCACCATTCTTAGAACACAGTCCAGAGAACAAAATGCATCCCTATTTAAACTATTAATAAAATCCTAGTTTGTCTCCTCACATGACACCCAGGACTTCTTTCTTCATCCAGAGTATCAAAGGGAATGTAATTTCCATTGACCAAAGGTTTTACTTTGCTCTTCCAAGTCAGTTGAAAAATTATAAATCCACAATAACACATAGATTTCTTTGTTCAGATGTCTCCTTTTGCTAGTTCTTCATATGAAACCTGAAGGGAAAGCAGATGCCTTCATCCCTGTCCTACCAGCACTCGCTGCAGAATGACAAAGGACACATGAGGGCAAGTGCAGCCTGCCTGTCTTGCAGAGTGCTCCCATAAATCTCAGACAGTAGCTGGCCTTTTTAGCAGACCATGTGGTAGTATCAG
This sequence comes from Forpus xanthops, assembly GCA_032466535.1. NCBI lineage: Eukaryota > Metazoa > Chordata > Aves > Psittaciformes > Psittacidae > Forpus > Forpus xanthops. Next base: position 12,147 of record JASSUY010005527.1, on the reverse strand, counting down.
AGCTCATCTCCTGCCAACACCTGCAGCTGAGAGAAGGGAATCCTAAGATCTAACTGTCAACAAAGTCTTTATAACAGATGAGCAGTGCTTTGTGCCAGCCTTGCTGATGCTTAGTGACTAAAAACTTCCCAGACTCCAGTTATGCTCTCAAATGGGGCATAAATAAATAAATGCTGCAAAGTTTCATCCATAATATGTACTTTTCCTGGTGTAAACCACCAGATAATAAGTATCAGATGATAAAGAATATACACTGTTCTAATCCCAAAGTGTTTTTCCATGTCACTAATGATATCGTATCAAATCAGTCCTGCACGCATTAGGACAGTTGTATCAATAGACAGCAAATGTTACAAAAAGCCTCTTAGACAGGAACAGGCAATATTCTGGTACATGTTTACTTCCATTTAATTAATGAACAGACTAGTTGCAGTCTATCTTGCAAAATGAGATGTAAACATAAGTGACCTCCACATATGCTGCATCTTTCAAAACAGCTTATTGACAGCAGCTGCAGGAACAACCTCTCATCCACACTCCCTCCAGTGCTATATTCATTGTTTTTCCACTTAAAAATGGAAGAGGCTGCATTTTTGTGTGGAAAGAAGAACAGCAAGCATTAAAGGGGTATGTGGCAAACATAGAAGTTCATTTCTGTGCCCATGAGAGAAAATGGGAAGGATGACACTAGAAATACGCTGGGACTTCTCCAAAGGGAATGGGATCTGCTGTAGAGAAGGCACTACTGGGAAGGAGATACCTTGTGACACATTGTGATGGAGGAAAAAGGAACAAACTGACATACAGAATCACAGAATCCTAGAATGGTTTGGGTTGGAAGGGACCTTAAAGCTCATCCAGTTCCAACCTCTGCCACGGGCAGGAACACCTTCCACTAGAGCAGGTTTGCTCCAAGCCCTGTCCAACCTGGCCTTGAGCACTGCCAGGGATGGGGCAGTCACAGCTTCTCTGGGCACCTTGTGCCAGCGACTCAGCACCCTCACAGGGAAGAATTTCTTCCTAATGTCAAATCTAAGTCTCCCCCCTATCAGGTTAAAGCCATTCCCCCTTGTCCTGTCACTACATGCTCTTACAATGAGCCAAAAGAACAGTAAAAATGATGACTGGTCACTGGTTTCTTACAAAGCATTGGAGAGGTGAGCTGTGTTTGGATGAGCCAAGTAACAACAAACATCCCAGGATGTTACAAGGCTCGTTTCAGCAAAGGCAAAACAAGCAGTTTCCTTGGGCAGTAGAAGGCTTCAGCTGTGCCACAGACTGCAGGATGGTCTTTAGGCAGTCTCTCCTACGAGCTTGAATGACTCTCTGCTTCTGCAATTCCCCAGGAGCATCAGAAACTAAAGAAGATAAAGTGATACTGAATATGACAAGGATAAGAAGACAAAAGAACTGCTGTTGATTTCATTGAGCCAAGGACTTCTGCCCATTTCATTATTGAAATTGTCAGTGGAGGAGGAAAACCCTTCAACCAGTTATTTGGTAATCACAGAGCTCTGCTTCTGCTGGTGGCATGGTTTGGTTTGTGACGGCTCTCTTGGTTGTTGGCTTTTTGGTTTGTTTGGGTTTTTTAAACTTTGGGTGGAGTTTCTGCTGTCACTTCCAGGGTCTTGGCCAAAGTCAGCACCCACAGAGTTGTGAAGACATCCAGAAAAGTTGAAGACATTCAAAGCTGAAGATGCGTTTTGTCTGTGCTCTGTTTGCATCCAAAGGTCAGGATTTGATGTCTTACGACATATGCTTGTAGCATGCAGCAGCATCTTCTCAGAGCTTTGCCATTTTGTCAGCTTGTGACATAGTCTGAATATTGAATGACTTCATAGCATGGAATTGCAGATTAGCACACAGACTGTGCTGATAATTAAAACCACGCTCTGGAAAAGCAGAGTTGAGTTTATGTCCAGACCACCTTTATGTCCATGTGGACATCATTCGCAAATTTCAGGAGCAAATGATGAAAATACAATTAATGAAATTATCTAATGAACACAGAAACTCAATTACAGGCTTCATATTGTGTCTCAATTAGACTGTGCTTGGGTTAGAATTGTCAGGTGTTAATAGGATTGTTAAAACAAAGCAAATTAACTAGGTGCAGCAAGAAGATGCTCATAATTAGCATCTTTGTTTTACTAAAGGTACCACAAAGCCCTATAGCATCAGGGAGTTTTCAAACACATCATTATAAAAGGGAAAACAAGAATGTGCTATATTAACTTGATATTGCCATGGTAAACAGTTTAACAATCTTGTAAGAAAGATCTAAAAGATCACAAGTTACCATGGTACCATTGCTCCCTCCAGCTTCATGTTTTCAACACAAAACTGAATACTTTAAAGGCAGCACAGTGCTGTACTTTCTCCACTGCAAACTCATTCATCCTTTCCTGTGGGATCTTCTTTGTTCACAGAAGTTACCAGCTTGTTATGCGCAATTCATTAGAGTTATTTGAAAGTACACAGGACACTGTTTTCCAATGTAAGTTCAGACAAAGCACCTGAGGCAGATTCTGCTCTTGTGGATGCTGCTGTAGAAGCTGGACCTTTCTGGGTTTGACTGATCTCAGCTGAGATTAGCAGCTGATCTACCATTTATTCAGTTGCTCAGCTGCCAGTTACAAAGCATGCTCCTGTCACTCCAGAGGGACAGCTTGGAAAATGAGAGGAGAAAGCTTGTCATATGTTATTAAAGCAAGGGAGACAAGGACATATCACTGGGACCCTTCTGTCTTCACTGACCTTTTACTAGCAAATACTTTCCTCCCAACTATCCAATCACCCTCCTGTCTCTATTGATTAGTTCTGTCCACTTCCAGTGCACTAGATGTACTTGAATCCCAAACTGTACTTGCAGAGACCACCTTAATTTGGGGTGTGTGAGACAGACATCTATACACACAAGTATGACAAAGACACATTCAGGATTAGTTTGTGAACTTCTTAAAGTAAAACAGGAATTCAATTTAAAGGAATAAAGAGTTGACATATGGAAGAAAAAGAAACAAAAAGAACCACTAGCCTGGAGGTAGCTGTCCACATTGAAATACAGATTTTGGAGGCTATGAAGAAACATCAGGTTTCATGGGTTCACATTAACAATATACCTCATTTGCCATTACTGCTTGTCTGCTTACCCACCTGAATGAACATAGGTGTCAGCTGACAAGCTGTTCTTTCCAAGTATCATATACAAACTGCCTCAGAGACAAATCAAGGCTGTCACCTGCTAGATCCAGGAAGAGGTGCCACCCTGCTGCTTGCCAGTAGATTTAATATCAGCAAACCTCTTCCTCATCTTAGTAACCATGATCATGTAACATGAGTCACTCCTGCAAAACATGCAGTGACAGCAGAGAAGTCAGGTTGTGTCATTCTGAACCCAAGGAGAACACCACGCTTGGAAACCCTTCATACATCAGTGGAACTTCCTCCTTCACAGGAGCGCCAGCTCCTGCCCTCTACACATTGCCTAAGAGTGAGAGAACTCTTACTCAGCTCCAGAGTCCCCAAAGGAACCTCGCTGGCACTACTGCCAGCTGTGCTGCTAATAGTGCAAAAAGCACTATGCTCACCTTGGAGCTGCCCTGGGAGAAAGCAATTATAGCTATGCCATTGGTGGGCACTTGCCAGCTTCCCTTACCTGTTGCATTTCTTCTCCAGAGGGGACAGCTTCCTGCCTAAGCACAAAGCTTGACCCCACCGAGGGACTCTGGGAGGGAGAAAGAAGCAGAGCTACCCTCCTTCTGCTCAGGCTCAATCCAGGAGGCTCTTATCTACTTAAATAGATGTTATTTGTACGGCTCACCTTGGTAGCACCGGCAGTGTGATTAAACAGTGCTGTATCAACAGCATCGTGTAGAGATAGCTGTGAAACATCCCACTATCTCTTCTCCTCCTACAACAGCTGTGTCTATAGTGATTATTTGTGTAAGTCACTCAGATCAGTTGCTATCAATGACTGTATGCTGGGTTGTCACTTAATACTGTTATACAAATTCGGTTTTACCTCCTTGACAAAGTGGGTATTTTTTGGCTTAGTGGAAAACACTTCAGGGCCTAGACATCAACCAAGTCTCCTATAAGGAGAACAGCTGACTTGCTATGACTCAACTTCCTTCACTGGCCATTTGGAAAGATCTTTATTTCAATACCATATTAATATGGTTAAGAACTGTGGAGTTGGTTGCTCTAACTTGTGTATTTGGAGTGGAGAATGCTTATTAAGCATTTGCAGGATCACAGCATAGATAAGTTGATGTGACTTTTGGGGAACATGGGAGAAATAGCTACACCAAGGAAGAAATGATCACTTTTAGTTACTTTAATAAGAACAGCACTTCATACCTTGGCTGATTTATACCCTCACAATACAAGAGGAAGATTTCCTGCCTATAAGTGAGTGTTCACAAGAAGAAGTTTTGATTTGAAATGTTGCATCCAACAGACTACTTTCTCTTAAAAATTCCCCACTATATTATACTTCCTGTTCCTAAGCAACAGGTACACAAACATCTAAAACAAACAGGCCCCAGTAAATTAAAAACTGAAGGACCAACTTCAAAGACATTTGTTTAGTGGAGTGCCAAGACCTCATACATTCTTAGTGGGAGCTCAATATTGCATTTGAACAACCTCATTCTGAAACCTTTCAGGTACAAGAGGTTGTTTGCACTTTGCTCTTGCAATGCAACCTCCTGGTCCACAAGCAGAAGTTATGCTGAAAACCAGCACTGGGTTGCTCTGTTCCACCCCAAAGTGGGGCTGCTAAAGGCTGCTACTACCCGGGAGCTGGAGGCTTTCACACACCTCAACATGGGGGTGCAAAGCTGTGAGCCCCCAAGCTCCATACTGCTGCCAGGTTAGCAAGGGGTTTTGTTGGTTTGGTTTGTTTTTTTTTTTATTTTACAGTCACCAGCATTAGCCATTTCCCGAGGCAAAGAAATGTGTCTTAACTCGGTATGTTCAATGTCGTCATCTGTACTGACAGAAGAATGTGTTGTCAAGCTGCAATCAGAATAATGTGTCTCCTCCTGTTCATCAAGAAGTAACCACTGAGAAAAAATTCAACAGTTCAACACATTTTTCCTTGTGCTTTTCATGCATGTCATACAAACATTATATATCAGAAGTACTAGAAATTGAAGCAGTCATTTAAACAAGCTGGATTGCTTCTCATTAGCATACCTTCATGTCAGTAATCAAAATCCATCAACTTAAATCAAATCAATATGTTCAGATAAAATGCATACCACATGCTGGCTGAAATGTACACCAAAGCAAGACTGCTGCAGTAGAGAGCTTCTAACAGCAACGTTGGGTCAATTTCCATTAAAATACTAAGAAAATCTTTCTACAACTCTTTTCAACCAGCCTTGTGTGGCTCCAAAGGATTGATTAACTGACTTTCTACGATTGGTCATTAGTAACATCCCACCACATGGGGCGTATAGGGATGTTGAGGAGGGACTCTTCTTTAGGGACTGTAGTGATAGGACAAGGGGTAACAGATTCAAGCTTAAACAGGGAAAGTTTAGATTGGATATAAGGAAGAAATTCTTTACTGTAAGGGTGGTGAAGCACTGGAATGAGTTGCCCAGGGAAGTTGTGAATGCTCCATCGCTGGCAGAGTTCAAGGCCAGGTTGGACATAGCCTTTGGTGGCATGGTTTAGTGGGAGGTGTCCCTGCCCATGGCAGGGGGGTTGGAACTAGATGATCTTAAGGTCCTTTCCAACCCTAACTGCTCTATGATTCTATGTCTCTGTTTGGTCCAATCAAGGGTTAAAGAGAAGAGCTCACTCTCTGATCAAACAGGACCTTTGCGAATTCACAATTCACCAGGTGTATCTGGTGCCTCAGCTTCAGCAGCATTTGCAAGATTTATACGATGGTATTTAGAGTCATCATTTTACCCAGTTAAACATCTGGCTGCTGTCAAATTTCCAAGGTATGCCGAGCTGGAATGCACCTGCTTACAATACCAACTACTTCTGAACACCATTTGTATTACAAGAATGCTTCAGGATCGTTCATCATGAAGTCAGTGCAAAAAGGCAACTCAGACTGGCTCTTGGAGGTGCTTCTGGCCAGGAGGATCAGCAATGAGCACTCACAGGGTTCAGGACCCACCACCCCAGTCAGCACTAGGGCTGCTTTCTCCCTAGTAGACCATCTGCTTAGTGTTCCCAGAAGACACTTGACGCAAGCCCTTCAGAGATCTGTGCTTGGTTTTTACCCCATAGTTTAGCTTCAGAATCAATATCAAAGATAAGATTACACACAGCAGTGTGCTTGTGCATCCCAAGAGACTAGGTGAGAGCTGAGCTGCCCCATAGCTCAGCCAGTCACTCAGCCTCTACTGCAATAGCTCACAAAACCAACTGTGGAGGACTGTCTGAAGTTGGCTGGGAAGTGGACATACAGTCCATTTTTATATTAGCCCCATTTCAGATCTTTTAATGGCCCTGTTCTAAATTTGAAACAGCAGGAAACCTTTGCTTTTTTCACTCGATGACTTGTTTTCCTCTCAACCGATCACTGTCATATGCCTAACTAAATGTGTCAAGCAGACAGTATTATAAGAGATTGATAAATGCTAAATCTCTAAGAGGCTTAGGAATGAGAAATATAATCAAGTATCACTGCCAGAGGCAGAAGAGTTGTTTAGGAATTCTGATATGCACCAATTCAGCAGATACTCTTTTTTTTATGCTAGTTTACCAGAAACAGGCAGCTTTAGGAAGCAGAAATGCTTCTCTGCCTCTAGGCTTAGTCGCCATGGGATAGAGGAATCACCATGGGGTAGAAAAATTACCATGCCATCTCAGACCGGCAGCTGAAGTGTTTCAGCATCTGGTCCCGAACAGTCAAGCTTCTGATCAAAATAACTATCAGAAATGGATGTTTCTGGAATAGATATAAAACTGCAGTGAAGTGCAATTATGTAAAACCTTACCAACAGGGGAAATACCTTCCTAACTTAGAAGCCAATGGCCAATAAACCAGCTTGTGGTGGGTCTCCTCTTCAGTGTTCTTTCATGGGTAACTGAAACACTGAAACCTCTTCTCCTCCTCCCTTGCCTGAAGAGCCAAACATTCAGAATCAGACAAATTCCACAGACTTTTTATGACATGATATTGTCAATTTAAAAACTTTTTTTAGCTCAATAGGTGCAATTTAAAGGACCTTGTGCCCCCCTCACTGGTACAACTGTACACTGTCTCTACAAGATGCTCTCTGATCGTTCTTGGCCAGGAGCCTTAGGAAATCCACTATCATCACACACATCAAACCAGTCATCTCATATCCCACTGACTGATACATTTGCAGCCAAACTATCTGTCATCACTGCCTGCATCTTTTCAATGGCAACCAAGGAGTTACGGCAGAAAGACTGTAAACTGATGGAGTTTGGTCCCCCATCCAGAAGGAGCCTGAGGCTGGAGACTAAGCCCCTGGTATGGGCTTCACTTTGGTGTCCACCACTGCTGGCAGCACTGCCAGCTCCTGAAGCTGCTCTTCTTTGGTATTTCTGTTCTCAGAACACTGCTCACAGGCTTCAAGAGCCAGAAGCTCTTCCCTTGCATGCTCCTCACTTCCAAGCGGAAGCATGCTTTGCACTGAGTAGATAGCTAGACAGCTCCTCATCATGTTGAGTTCTTACTGGCCACCTGCAGGTAAATCTAGCCTGTATTTAAGCCCTAAATTTGAAGCATTATCTCATGTTTATTTTCATACTGGCCTTGACTGCAGTATTTTACACACAAGTAGCTTACCTGCCTCCAATCAGTAAACTGACTTCCCATAGGAATCTGTCGAAAGGTCTTCACAGCGCCAGAAAGGCACCTGAGCACTACGATACAGATAACCTAATGGAGGCATTCACTTTGCTGTCCTGATCTAGTTAACCAGCAATAACATTACCTTGCTCCTTCAATACCTCTGGGCTCACTTCAATTCACTTTGGTCTCTCTGAACCTGACACTATTATATCCGCTGCTGTAAGATGCTCTCCAAAATAGTCTGATTTTACAAAGGGCTGAACATCTTGAACCTCTATTTCACCCATGGAAGCATACCTTCAGTCAAAACACACCTAAACTCAGAGTGACCACTGCAGCACTACGAATTAACAATAAGATGCAGGCCTCCAGTGAACTGTCTGATTTGAGATAGGATAAAGTAGTCAACAAGTATATCAGTCATCTGTCAACTCTGAACTGCCACATTTGCTAAAACCAAAATATTCATGCACATAAAAGCATGATGCGCTGATAAACTAATGTTTATTTAATGGAAAATTTGTGGTTTCCACAAAGAAAACTTCCCTTTCCTTTAGTCACTGTTTGCACTCTTCCTACTACACCTATCAGGAGCTTCCATAGTACCATCAAATCTGCATGCATTTAACTTCAAAACCAGCATTCCTCTCTGCTTCTTGAAAGGTAAATGTTTCATGTCAACAAAAGAATTCTTAAGACGTATTGACTTCCATGTCTCCTTGCTATTTTCAAAATTCATCTCTCTCCCACTCACACTCAATGAAAAAAATAACCTCTAAATAGGTTGTTAGTCTTCTGTTCATTTTGCAAAAGCGAAGCTGGAAATCTGAATTACATTATGAGTTGAAAAGGCAGAAAGCATGCTGCCATTCATTTTAGTCACTTCCAAGCAATTTGGTTTGAATCTGCTGAAGGCAAATTCCTGCGTAAAGTACAAAGGCTCAAGATCATCTAAGATGAATGCCTGTTAAATCTTCAGTTGGGGCTATTGCCTTCATTTATAAAAACACAATTTCTGCTCCAACAACAGAATTAGCATAAGTGCCCTTACAGTCTCACTCACAGGATCTGCCAGCTCCATCTTCTGGCTTATTTCAATCGGAGACTGACGTCAGCAGTATTGAAAACCTTTTGAGAACTCATTCTCCAGTTTCTACTTAATTTGATGTCTCGGAACATTTATGTGACTCACAAAATTTGGTGTTTGAAGCTTCGGGGCATAAAGATGGAAAGAAATCCAAAGGGAAAAAAAGACTGCATTTAATATAGTAAAATAATAGTAAAGAGAAAGAGCTAGAGAAAATATAGTCAGGTGCTATTTTTGGCAAGGGCTGTGCACTAAAAGCAGCACATTTTTCTCTTTCATTACTCAATAAGACAAACACAGTTTTCTTTGCCATCCATTACTCATAGTGAATGAAGAGGTCAGTCATAAAAGCAATGTTAAATGTACAGGATTTTGCAGCAAGCTGCAGGAGTTGAGCCAGAATCTGGGACCACCAAAGCACCAACCCTTTCAACAGAGAACGGTCCTTGACACAGAACACACATAGAGTCAGAGGCCCCTGCTGGAAACAGCTCCAAATTGCAAGTCTAAATTCAATTTGTGCTGTGCAGAAGAGCAAAACTTAAGAGCTCATTTCTAAGGAGTAAGAGGTGGGATGTAATCACTGATACCAATACAGACTTCATTCCTACAGCTCCCTGACCCTTCCTCTACAGATACACAGGCACTCTACATCCTCTGAATGAAGGGAAGACCACGGAGATGGGGAGATACATTCCTGACTGCACCTCACAGGGAAGCCATCTACTGCAATTCTTCCACTGGCACAGAAGGTGGACTCTAGCTCCAAACCCAGGCCTGTGCAAGTCCCCCTCTGGTTAAAAACAAAAAGAAAAGAACACCAGTTATATGAATCCCTCAAGCCTTGACACACTGTCAGGTTAACACTCTTACTGTTATTAATCAAGAATTTAATAGATGAGATCTTAAAATTAACAAGACTTGGGAATCTTTTCATTAAAAAGAGCCAATGAGTCATGACTGAAAAAGTCACTCAGCACTGCCCTTTGTTCAAAACAGTCTCTCAACTACTTTATTGAGCAGATGGGGTTTAGCACAACACAGAGGGCTCACCTGTGGCATGAGGGCAATTAAATTGTTAGCAGTTTTATTTTATGGCCATAAAATAAGCTGACAAATCAGGACTGAAAAAGCTCCTGATTCTCATATCTCCTAATAACAGCCCCAAAGTAGTTTGCAAATACAATAGCCTGGATTTATTCTAACCTTCCTTCATGAAAAATATATTAAGAAATCAACGCTGTAATACTTCCCTGACACGTAGACTAGAGTTGAAAAGAAGGGAAAAGGCCACACTGCATGGATTCTGACATTATAACCAGTAAAACAAGCACCACCTCTTCTCCACCTTTGCATCAGGGGATTAAAACCAGCTTTTTCACCTAAAAATTAGATAATTAAAACCAGACTTTAAAAAAAAGGATTTTCTTTCCTCAAACTGACTGCTTTGTCTCACAGTCATAGGGTAACAAAATACTGCACATTTGGAGGTCACATTCTCAGGCAGGATAGATAAATGGCTGCCATTCCAGGAGCTCTGCAACACTGAAGATCCCAGATAAAGTCAAAGGGATGCATAAGTTTGCTGTGTTCAGTACCAGAGTGAATAAACACCTTGCACGCAGTTAGTGGCAAATAAAGCTATTCATTTCCTCCTCTTTAATTCTGTAAATGGTACAGCAGGTGACTACACTGCCCTCACTTAGCAACATCAGGTTTTGACATCCAAATGGAGCCACGCTGCTGCTTCCTGGTTCCCCTGACATGAGGAGAGGATTTCCACAGCCTGCACTGCCAATGGGAGAACTGACACATGACTTAGGGCCAACATCGCAGTGATGCTGCTGTGTCTAAGTTACAGCCAGCTTCTGCAAGTACCACTGATTCAGGTGAAATTCTTTGTCAAAATAATAACTCGTTGGAATAAAAAGACCATTTCCACATCTCAGTGAATTCAAATCACAGTTTTGCAACGACAATGGCATGGATTACTGTTGCTGAATTTGTTCCTTTTAGATTTCTTGCTGTCTCTTGATAGAATAATCATGCAATCATAGCATAGTTAGGGTTGGAAAGGACCTTAAGATCATCCAGTTCCAACCCCGCTGCCATGGGCAGGGACACCTCCCACTGAACCGTGCTACCCAAGGCTCTGTCCAACCTGGCCTTGAACAATGCCAAGGATGGATCATTCACAACTTCATAAAAAGTAGCTCCTACACACATTTACATGAGAATTATAGTGGGAAATCTGATATTATGTCCAAGACTTCAGAATGATGGCCACAGCTTTGAATATGCTCCTGTGGAGTGTACTCGCAACTCAGAACAGTAGTAAGTACATCACAGAGGCATAACTTTACTCAGATTCTTCCCTTGGAAGAGTTCTCTTTTTACATAAATAAATCAATAATGAGCAGGAGTGAAAGGAAATGATTAATTTTATCCTTCCAACCCCCTAAGACTCAGGAGGGACCAAGCAGTTTTCACAGATTTACCTGATTTAATATCTTTGCTGTAGTGACGTCTCCTGCATGCTATTTTCAAGATAAAGGGCAATCTTATAAAATAGGAGATCTGTTTTAGCTGGGATAAGGAGTCTTAAACAGGTACGGATTTTCAGCTGTCACATACTTTAGCGCAACAGTTGGAATAAGCATCAGTATAGAAATACTGTTCATCTGGAGCCTTAAGTTCCTATAATCAGCCAATGCATTCAAGTCCCCTCTGTGCTTTACACCATGTTTCACACTTAGGAGAACAACCTAGGAAGGGGGTTTGGTGAGAAAGGGTATATAAAAACAGGCTGAAGAGCTTTGCTACATGCATGAGTTCCTCACCTAAGGAAGCTCTAAGCTCAGACACCAACCACTTCACTGGAATCCACGTGGTGTTTGTGCAGACTGATACTTCTGCCACAGCAGTTCCATTCCTGCAGAATCCAGCCCTCCTGGGCTTGCTACCTACAGCTGACCCTTGCAAGCCAGTGTTTGAGTACTGCTTCTTTGGTGTTGCTTTCTACTGTAATTAACAATCATTCAGGGTACTGGGGTTTTCTTGTGGTTTTTAATGTCATCATCCTGCTTTGGTTCTACTCTAGTTTTGTGCCAGGTTGAAAATCACTCACTTGCTGGCTTTAGGGTATGTCAGCACTGTGCAGTAGAATTGTCTACCCAGACCCCATTTAGAATCATAGAATAGTTAGGGTTGGAAAGGACCTTAAGGTCATCCAGTTCCAACCCCCCTGCCATGGGCAGGGACA